>LPNX010865769.1:18331-97196 GCA_001517045.1 Pseudotsuga menziesii
TATCCGAGTTGAATGGTATGGAAACCACAACATACATTGATATAACTCAATGCTAGGGTGTTCCTAAGTCTATATTAACATTCACATGTCTCAATTCTCTTGGTGGAACAAATGATTTTCTATTACGGATTCAGTGTGGGAACTTTTAAGTTTGCATGTTAGCCAAGAGAATGAGGAAGTTATTTGTAAAGTAGTTTAAGATGGATGTTGGTCTTATGGTAATGATGTAGAAAGATGCAAATACATTGGAGACTTGTGTGGCATCGTCTTGGAAGCTTAGTATCCAAACGAATCTAGTCAACATCATATAACTCACAACATATTTTGCACCTCATCTATTCTATTGCTTACATAGCTCCTCTTGAGGTTCATGCCAATTGCTTTTGAGCTGTCCACCAATCTGCATCCAAATGAATGTCAAAACAGTTCCTATTTTGCCTCTTACAGTGATGTTACCAAGTCAGAGAATTGTTATTGTGTAACAAGATATCTATTTGTTCGAAATTTTAACATAGATTTTTTCATGCAATAGAACTCGGAAAGAAAACTCCACGTAGAGAAGCTTATGTAACTACAAGTGGAGAAGCTTATGTTCTCTTTAGTGGTCACATCGCCAATTCATAGAAATGCTCGTGCAATAATTGCAACAATGTAGTGAAATATATATCAAAGAAAGTACCAGACTTTCTCATGCTATATACCTCAATAAGACAAATTCAAGTTTATATATTTAGTTAATTATTAGAAAATGCCATATTGTCAAATCCAACAAAATGGAGCTCACATAGATAATAACCACAAGTCAAAGAGGGCCTACAAGGCATGACATCAAAACTAGTAGAAATGATGGTAATAGAGTGAGGGAGGATGCTATCACATCAAACCAAGGGCTTGCACCCCAAATCCATATACTCTATTGAGTAAGCTATAAAGAGATGTTGACATTGTGTATGCTTTTGATAGTGTTTCAATTACTGACAAATAATTATTCTAATTTCTTGTCCACTAAATTCCAATATTTTCTAGACATTGATAACCAAACTTCAATTATGTGGAAGAAAACATGTCTAGCAGTGTCATTTATCCATCCTAAAATCCCCCCTCAATTTTTTAGTTCCTACATTGGCACATATCATTCAGGAATCAAACAATGCTAATAATATAAAATGATGGAGATTGCAGAGTATGTTAGCTATCACAATGTCTTCCTTATAAATTTTTTTTGTATCTCATGCCAAAAGGATTTATCTGTTGCTCATAGCACATTTGGTGTCTCACAATAGGCTACAAAACAAACTTATATAGTGTTAATTCATGAGTTCCAATTGTCTTGAAAGTTTGAAAGTTGAACCATGGGTTGGGCATTGTTAACATTTTTAGAATATTGCAACAAGTTTTACCAGACTGGTAGATGTTCCATGATTCCATAGAAAAGACAGAATAAACACAAATTAAACCACATAAATCATAAAAAATATCCAAAGCAAAGTGTTTGGATGATGAATGATATCATGTGGCTCAATTCCAATGGGTTATAGATCGTCATAGGAATCATGTTGTTGATTCATTTTAGTAATGTACCACACCCAAATGTTTAGTATTGGGCATATTCTATACAACATGGAGATAGTCATAGAAAATCACCTGCTATGCTATTGTTGCTATTTGAAAATTCTTAAGATATATTGCAATCAATCAAATTTAGTAGCTCATAAGCCACACCCATGTTAAACTAAAAACTCAGTAAAAAAAAAGGTTTGGATCCAAATTGCATACTAGGTCTTAAGTGAAGATCCAAAAAATCATGGCATGTTACTTAATACTCGAGTCTCTTAGACTCAGTAAAGACATTTATCATTGGCAAGCCTTTCCTACCAGCATAGCTGGATTAAAACTTCCATTGCTAACCACCTCAATAGAAATACAAGTTATATGAAGGTTTTTTCATGAATAATGGTATTTGAAAATAAGCACTAGTCATCAAAAAGATCAACTATATGTTTCTAGACTTGATCCACACTAACTAAATGAGGAAAATTTCTAACCACTGGCTCCAGAGTAAATCAACGAACTATGAGCAGCCATAATTATTCTCCATGAAAAGGTATTCATGGTAACTTTCCTCTGCCTTATCGTAAATTCATCTGTCATCTACTATTTTTTCCAGGCATCCTCTTTTGTCTTCCAATATGAATTGGAATCAGAAGCTAATGAATTAAATGTGGTTGATTGCAAACAAAATACAAAGGAGAATGGTAGTTTTAAAATGGCCAATCAAATTATGAATATACTGGAGCAGCACAGAACTGTTGATGTATTAGCTGAGAGTCCAAAATGTATACCTATCATGATTTTCACATCTTTGTTTGCAGGATGAAGCATTGCTAGGTTAGAAATTAGACCCCAAATTAGAAATAGATGCAGTCACAAGACTAGGTGAAAAGAAGGTGTTGCAGGAAATACAAAATTCATTTGAGGAATATATTGTAGATATTGACCATTGTGAATACTACCAAGAAAGAAGGCTTAAAAAATTAGGTCTTATGGGTGAACAAGGGGATATAATCTTTTGGGAACAAAATCATCCATGTTCACATATAAAATGCCCAATAAAGAACTGATTCCTTATGTTGATGCTACTGGTCGAAACGTGTGGACAAAGGGCCCAGGGCACGAAAGTGAAGGAACTAGTGTGGAGGTTGTGATTATGCACGGTGGGATATTCATGTATATAATCAATCATGGCGGAGTGAAATGGGTGAATACTTGCCGAATATTGGATGAGTGTCAATTATGATGGTCTCAAGATAGAAAAAATTTGTATATTAGCTTCAACCTTCTACTATAAACCAGAGAAGAAATAATTTAAAGAATAAACTAACCTGTAAAATTTCTATAGATAGAAGAAACCTTGAACAAATTCAGAGATTTTCCACTTGGGAGTCAACAACTGTGAAATTTCTTTCCATGAATCCACTCAACCACTATAAAGACAAAATTTTCAATTGAAATCAAGCTTGATGCTCACCCCTGACTCTTGTGGCATTACATAGGTACAAAAACGTCCCTAATTGACTAAATCTATCCACGTTTTTTCTCAAATATGGACCAAATCGAGTAGTAAAACGTCCCCAATTGAATACATATGCATGTTTTTCTCAAATAATTGCTCCACAAACCAAAATCGAGGATGAAATAAGTCCATTTTACATAGTCCTCGTCGCAATCCAAAATAAAGAAGAACAAACAACACCTACACCTTACATACACACTAATTATAATCATCATTTTGACCAACGACAGGGTCAAAATGAATATTCACGGAAGACTTATGTGGACATGCGAAAATATCGACAGACTGAGCAACAATTGAGACAAATCATCCCACAAAAAGATCTCAGAGCTTCGATAAAAATAGATCTGGGATGGACCACAGCAGATACAATGCAACAATTATCCTGGGGAATCCGTAATTTGTATCAGCTCATTTTCTCAAATGTCGCAAAATACAAAAAGGGAAGAAATCTCGAGATGAAAAATTAAAATAAATCAGATATTAAGGTCAATACATCTTTGAGGACAAAGATTCCCTTAAGGGGAAGGAAATGTAACGAACGTAAAATAAGTATAATAATTAAATAATTAATAGTAAACATAATTAATTATACTTAACATGAAAGGACATGACCTTTCACTTACAATCCCGAAGCCTTATTTAATAGGCAAGTTATCAACCATTGTAATCATCTATCATATCTTAAATCATATAAGGCTTTATCCTATCATCAATTTATATATTATTATGGTGTATTCGATATTCCAAGTCTTTTGGTAATAATTATTTGTGTGAGCGAATAATTGTTCGCTTCATGTGGCTGTAACATCCATAATTGGATATTCATAATTAAGTAATTTCTAAAATATCCCACATATCCATAGATAATAAAATATGAATAAATTAATAGATAAGCCCAAATTACAATTGAGGGCACATTATTTATATTTGGTGGAATACCCTTTCATTAAGGGTCATGTCTTTTCATAAAGACATTATTAATTATTATTATATATTATTATTTATTTTATATATGTGTTGATGTTTATTATTATTATTGTTTTTTGTTTATTATTTAAGTTTATTACATTGCCACTATCTTGGAAAGGCTTTGTCCTCAAAGCCTTATAATGTTTCTGCATCATTTTTTGTGATGTCACGACTGACGAAACATGTCGATACGAACTACTAAGAGTCACAGGGTCTTCACTTAGTGAAACCATGCCATAGCACGTTCGTTCGTGGCATATGAAACAATACCCCTATTTTCAAAAAATATTGGAAAATACCTCCCAAAATCATTTTTTAACCCCTTCCCAATATGCCTTGTCGATTTTTAAAAAACCCCTATTTTCCCTATATATTGCATGTATCCATTTTTTCATTTACATTTTTTATACCCCTTTATATTTCTACCTAAGGGAAAAAAACTAAACACAAGAAAGGGCGACACTTGATAGGTGCCCTTAGGCAAACCACTAAATTAGGAATTAAAATGTATCACATGATGTCAAAACAAATAAGAGAGGGTTTATTTGTACCAATCTCAAATAGTAGTGTGTTTTCCCCAAGAAGGGTTCAAAAATGAAACTTACACCATTTATAACTGCTTCTTTCCATCATGGACTTTTTATCCAAGCACCATTTTGGTATCTAGGAGGTTGTACAACTTCAGAAACAAAATTGATTTGGAATCTTCAATGCATACTGTTAATATTTTTAGATTAAAAACAATAGGAATTTAACAAGAGGAATGGACGAGTCGAGCTGGCATCCATTTATCCAATGAACTTGTGAGCATTTAAAGCATAAATTCATGATGTCAAAATAGGCCACCTTTTAGTTGAAGATTGTATTTCCAGTTCATATGTCTACCTCGTCACCAAGTTCCTAGATAAGTTTTACTCAAACAAATTCTTTATCATCTACGGGGAAAAGAAAAGAAAAATTGAGGGTTGTGACAAACAAGAAAGTTGGTCAGAAGACATAAACAAAAATATGGAGAAGCAAAGTCAGCTAAAAAATATGAGCCAAATAACTGAACACCAGTAACATTATGAGCAATTTCAAATTTAGTCTTCAAACTGACAAATTTTCTTCAACATAGATTCAAGGAAAAATCTGGAGGTGTGACTCTAACAAAGAAACCAACCAAACTACATTAAAATATCTCCAACAACGTATTTTCAAAAGCACTATGATACATAACCCAATCTAGTGTACAAAAATTATCTTGTAGACTTGGCATTAAAACTTTTGTGGTTGGATTAGAGTCATAATCGTCTTCACCAGCTTCATTTTCAGTTTGTAAATGAACCTGACAACCAATATGGTTTGACCATATGGAAAGGGTTCACCTTGTGAAGCCCAATGGGTTATCTCAATCAGTTCAAATAGGCAGATTCAAGGTGGAGTTCACTGTAAGGTCTCCAGTTCTAGTCTTGCTGAGTCTGACTGGGTTACCAACCACCATTGCAGCTAGTTGTTGAGCTGCCCTCCATCAAGATATTCCAGGGAAGAGGGGGAGAATACTGTGAGGCTTTTCTTGGAAAGAAAAGGAGTTTATCTTGTGATATGGTTAATCACATCCAAAACAAAATTTTGATTAAGCCCAATGTGTATGAGTGGATCAAACAAAATTAAATCTTACAACCTTGTTTCATTCATGACAGTCGGGTGGATCTAAATACCCAATACAATGCTAAGTTTTATCTTTTCTACACCAATAGCATTAATAATTGAAAAGAAAACCCAAACCCATGAATGTACATAAGTTTTCAAGTGTATCAAGTTCAGTGAAAAGAGTTTTTTGCATCAAATAAATTGGTTTTCTATTCAAGAGTTAGGATTGTTGAATAAACAAGCAACGAACATTGTTTCCAAACTAAAAGATTCATGGCAAAAAGGGAAAATGGCTTGCAATAGGCTATAATTATATTAGAGTGCAGATATCTGCATGTGTACATATTGCTTATGTGATTATTGGATTTTACTGCATAAGAGATTTTAAACCCAACGTTTTAGATGAACTCTTCACTCATAATCAGGGAAACCAATCAGTTGGAAAGCAATGCTGCAAATGAGGAGTGCACCTATTTATTAATATAAGGTAGTAGGGAAATTCATATGCTATGTGTAAGGTAGGACAGAAAGTCACGGGCTATATAATATATATAAGGTAGAAGGGAAAGGAGAGGAGGACAACATCCTCCTCTCCTTTCCCTTCTACCTTGTATATAGCCTGACTTTCCCTCCTACCTTATACAAGCCCACTCAACACTGCTTTCTATCTTACAGTTGGTTTCCTTGATGATGGGTGAAGAGTTCACATAAAATGTAGGGCTTAAAATCTTTTATGCAGTAAAATCCAAAACACACAAACAAGATGTGTAATTAAGAAAAATCTGACAATATAAACAATAGATCACAGACGCAGAGAAGATCAATGAAATACATGATTTACATTTTCCAGAGTGCTTGCTTTCATTAGGCATTTAATCCTATTGCCTTGAATGTTTGTTTACAACCTGTCCAGAAGCTCATTGCAATTTTGACAATATACAAAGCACTGTATGCATGCTAGAAAATAACATAGATTGATAAGGGTCATATTAAGATACATCTTTCAGGTTATACAAATTCTTCCAACAATGATAGCTGTAGCAATCTCTGAACAACTCATGCTAACTAGAAAAGGTAACTCATCAATGATCTATACCTAGGGCCTGCCTGCTGGAGCAGCCAGTGGACCAGCCTTGCCAGATTTCATCCGTGCAGCTTTTGATTGAGCAAGCATCTCATCATAGTTCTGCAAGTCATTAAACATAATGAAAATATTTATCAATGTAGAATCAAAGAAAAGAACATAATGAGAAGGAAGTGTAGAATCTGTTCAACAACAATCCTGCAAACCTAGGTTAAATTTTAAGGCAAGACATTTAGTATAAATGAATTAAAAATGGTTAATGATTACCCTTTTCTCCATGACCAGACCCTGTTTTGGGAGGATCTTATCAGCAATACCATAATCAATTGCTTCCTGTGGGAAAAAGTATCTTGATCTTTGAATATCCTTTGCAATCTCTTCTTGTGTTTTGCCAATTCCTTTTGCCAGTAATTCAATGTAATACTATGTATTTACTTCCAACTCTTTTGCCTAAAGAAGACATAATTTCATCAGCTGGCCTATAATAAGTATTAAGCACTCCTTTAAAAGGAGCTAAGTGAGCATTTACTTGTTACTTAAGAACGACTTTCGAGATTTCTTAAGTAACATCTTAAAAAAAGGGAAGAATATTACCTTGATATACATATCGATGGAAGAACCATTGGATTTATTCACTATTGGTAGGTGCAGTTTTGCTATGATAGAAAAAAGACATATCATCAGCATATTTTTTAACAAAGAATGACTAGATATATGAACCTACTAATATTGCATAAATTACCAGAATAAACACAAATCTTATTAACATTTTCAACTGTATTTCTGACACTTGCGTATGAGTGACCCTTGGATTTTAATAGGATATATTACTTTCAAGTTCCAGTAGACCATATTGCAACAAGCTATGAGTGTGCCCTTGAACTTATTGAGAAACTGCATAAGCCTGAATGAAGTAGAGACTCACATAATACACTTACTTGTTGAGCTAGGCATAAGAGCATGGTTTCCCTTGGATTCAAGTCACAGAAGCTTTCCTGCCTGGCCAAAGGTCATTCCATAGTTCGGTGTGTAAACCTTGGGCTTCACATACTGCATACAGGATATTTATAGGAATATACGTTTTCTATGATTTTCAAGATATTTAAAAACAAGATATGGCACCTCAAAGGACCCAAAGGGGACCTTGTGAGTGTCCTTGACAAAATTTTCATTTTTAATTTTGTGTTTCATGTCAATAAAGATCCATCTGTTCAGCAATAACTAAAAGTTCAAAGTTTAATATTATTACGAGAATTCAAAGAGGGGGAGATTTAAAAGTCTTGTAAATGTCAACTGCAAATTTCCTAAACTTCAAATTGCATTTTTCAATAAAAATAGAATTCAAAGCCATTAGTAAGCCTGTATTGAAAATTAAAATAGGAAACGATCAAAGCCATTCGTTCAACACAATGATGGAGAGGAAATTCCCACAACAGCCATCAAAGAAGCATCTTACAATCTATGCACAATAGATAAATCTTGCATACAATTGGAATTAACTCAAATTCCGACAATCATTGATGAAGGCAGAGACCCTGAGCTAAATGCAACATGAAGAATTGTATACAATATCCCTAAATGCCATGATTTTATAGACAAAGATATGTCTGCAGAAACCCTGTGCAGACAGCATGGAGAGAGTCGGGTAACATGAAGACCAAAGCATGCCAGACATAGTAATGGGTAACTACAACAAACTGATTGTCATATGCAATGTCATTGGTAGGAGAATGGAAGCCCTATGCAAACAAGAACACATTTTGAGTAGCAAGTACTATTTTTGAGATTTCTGTACTTATAGCAGCTGGCTAAGAACATGTAAATGCAGAGGTTGACTACACTGAGAGAGGCTAGGAGCCAATAAAAGTAATCTAAATGAGCTTTGTTCAGGTTGTCTACAAACCAATAACTCCCCTTGTTTCTGCAACTAAGCTTCTCAATAACTGAAATAAGGATGTTGCTCAGAAAATTACCAACCCCTATAACATTCAGATACATAACAATACCCAGAATTTTCATAGTGTCTGGCATATGATCATAAAAGAACTCTTGTATTCCTACCATTACAAATACATCAGCTATGCCAAATAGCATGTATTGTGGAAGCAGCAGAGAAATACTCAATGGAATTGTTGCATGGGGCATATCTATTAGCCCATTATCCTTTGCTACTTTGATTCTTCTAATCTTTGTCAATGCAGCAACAATCATTGACATAGTGGAGAAAAACATGGCAGTGCCTATTCTGTGAAGCAGAGTTATACCCAGGCCACTCTATATAAATAGAAGGCCTTTATAGTTCTCTTCAAATATCTCAACATATGGATCTTGAAGGAAGAAGTGTTATTTCCCTACGGGATTCCTCTTCCTCATAGGAAATACTATTTTGAGATTTTTGTACTTATAGCAGCTGGCTAAGAACATGTAAATGCAAAGGTTGACTGCACTCAGAGAGGCTAGGAACCAATAAAATTAATCTAAATGAGCTTTGTTCAAGTTGTCTACAAACGAGCAACTCCCCTTGTTTTTGCAACTAAGCTTCTCAGTAACTGAAATAAGGATGCTGCTCAGAAAATTACCAACCCCTAGAACACTCAGAGACACAGCAATACCCAGAATTTTCATAGTGTCTGGCATCTGATCATAAAAGAACTCTTTCATTCCTACCATTACAAATACATCAGCTATGCCAAATAGCATGTATTGTGGAAGCAGCAAAGAAATACTCAATGGAATTGTTGCATGGGGCATATCTATCAGCCCATTATCCTTTGCTACTTTGATTCTTCTAATCTTTGTCAATGCAGCAGCAATCATTGACATAGTGGAGAAAAACATGCCAGTGCCTATTCTGTGAAGCAGATTTATACCCCGTTCATTCCCTGTCAAGTTTTCTGCAACTGGAACAAAGATACGGTCATAGACGAGCACCAATAGAACAACAGATAGGCTAATAAAACATTGTAAGCTTGCAGGAGGGATTTGGAAGTGTGTTCCAATCTTTCTATCCATTGTGCTTCCCTGTTTTGTGAAAAATGTGAAATTTTGTGCATAGACAACCCCAAACATCAAACATGACATCCAAATTGGCAACAACCCAAGAACAACTTTCACCTCTTCAATGTCTTGGACTATGCATAATCTCCAGTTATGGCTTGTTTTGCACTCATAGTATAATTCATCTTTAATTGTTGCTCTGTCAAGAAACCTAAAAAACAAGAGTGAGGACATTCACACCAAATCTCTCAGTCATCTAAAACTGACCATAATAGGGTACACCCAACTAGAAGCAACATTGAAAAGACTGAAATTTAACAGAAAAGGGACTTACTAACTCATTACATCGTATCCATGTTCAGCAGGTAGCAGTATCTTCTCCTATATTCCTAAAGCATAAATTTTTAGTCTGTCCTTCCTACAAAAATATTGTTTCAACTACCAAGAGCTTCGGCATTTCTCTTGTCACATGGAAAATTCACTGACTCCATTAAATTCGATTTGCAGCATTAGGAAACTTTAGAAAGGTCCAGTAATTTTAGTGGCAACTATTTCCTGTACTTTTGTACTAATAAATGTAAAATAACTAATTGTGAACTAGTAAGGACAAGAGAGCATTTACCTAAACTTATCAATAGCAAATATTGTTTGCTTGATCCAGACTTCAAAACTTCTCTTTCCTCAATGACAGCTACTTTATTTAAAATGTTCCACTTATGAATCGTTGCAACAAAGACATGGGTGAGTCGAGTGAGAGAATTACCACCAGGAAGTTTATGCCTGTAAAATCTTGTCCTACACACGAAAGTAAAAGGCAAAGCATCTTTTATCCATATAATAGTGTGTTCTTCATATTTACTGTTATCGTGATATGCAGAAAATATAAATGTAGATAGCAGTTTCTCACTCCAAACTGATGTGGCATTTCTAGAGTCAGGTTTGTAATTCAAATTTTGTCTTCCGCAATTGTGTTATGAGACCCTAGTCTTGCTAGTCAAAACAAAGTTATGTTCACCAAGTCTTTCATTATAATTACAACCTTATGGAATGCAAGCAAAATCTCCAGGAGATTCATACCTTGCTAATCTTCAGCTTGTTGAACACGTCCTGCAACACTTTGTAATTTTGAATCATATCGTACTCTGTCTTTGCATCAAAGTTTACCTGCAACATAAGCCAAAAAATCTTAGTGTGCTAAACAGCTTGTGATATCAAATCAAATGAAAGATTGTCAAAGGTTTAAGAATAGAGACCTTGTGCATGGGAACCACACCAGGATGTAGAACATCCATAAGTTGACAGTGAACAACTCCAGAAGTAGCCTGACAGAAAATTGAATGAGTCATTTTTTATTCTCTATGTGAATATCAGAAAAGCAGGAAATGTAATGGGTCTGTGCATTCTTCACAGAATAGATCAAACATAACGTCGACCCATTTTTTTAATAATCCTATTCTGCTTGCAATTCCATTCATAGTGATCCCAACGACTCGGTACACTTTTCAAATCACCCTACCAAAAGGATGAAACAAAGGCACTCAAAAAACTAGGGATAATCTATAAAGACCCCATTACTCTGTTGTCGCAAATCCCTAAAGAGAGAGAAACCCTAGTCCCAAGAACTGTTTAAACCAAGATCACCAGAAGTTCTGCACTGCCCTCCCAAAACCCAGAAATGCAAATAAAAGAACATAATGAAGTGACAAGATGGATCTCATTTTCTTAATAGAAAATCAAGAAAACAAAATCAGCATTGGGCGTCTACCCATTTTTACCCAAGCTCTAATACAGAAAACAGAACTACTTTTGAGCACTCTTCAGAGTATTGGACCTTAAGCACTCTGCATCTCCTCAAGGTAACTGTAAACCACACTACTAAAAAAATGGCGGCCCTAAATATTCAAAAAACAAATGACCCTCTTACATAGATAAAAGAACAACCAAATGGGTTCCCACATTTGTTTCCAGACAAGCCTTTTCTTCACATAACTCGAACTCCAGGGGGAAAACGGAGAACAGAAAGTGAGTGAGTTCCTTGAAGTTATTTTTCCATATGTTAAAACTTGTAAAGAAGATTAAGATGAGAATGCGTGCTTACCTCTTCAACTTTGCTAAGAGAGAGTTGAAGGGTGGTGTTGATCCATGCAAGGAGCTCGCAGGCACCTAGTAGGCAAGGCTTGGAGGACTGGTGAATGGGACAGGCAAAAATGTTGAATAAAACATACCCCAACATATTGGATATTTAAATAGTAAAAAAAAAACCCTAGTTACCCCTAATATACCCCCAATATATTGATTTTTAATTTTTTAATTTTAACCCCCCCAATATGAACGGACATGATATCATATTGGTCCCTAGGTGATGCCCTCGTGCTAAGAGTTGAGCACAACTTCTGATATGTGGATGAATCAATCCATCCCAAATTGATTTGTTGTGGACTGTTGGCATTCCATACTGATCTATCGTTAGGATATTTGATCACATTGGTACCGCTATCTTTCGACATTTCCCACTTTTTAGAATATATGTTTTTATGGTTGGGGTGTTGATATGGAATTTTCGCAATGTCATTTTCTTTTACGAGTGTCATTTCTTTAGCATTGGTCTGAGCATAAAGTTGTGGTTTCATCTCTTGAGGTTTTAAGTTTTCATTCTATATCCTTTCCAACTTGTTTTATAACTGCATGTTATCATTTTGAAACTTCTTAATCACTTCTACATGTGATTTTATGTCATCTTCAGACTTCTTAATTTGTTCCTTAATATCTTCGTTATGCCTTCAAATACAACGATTTTCTTCCTATTTGTCTCGAATTTTCCTTCAATGTCTTTTGTATATTGTTTTGTCTTCTGACTACTTTTCAACTTCTTACTATCGTCATATTGCTGCTGGGGTTTTTCTTCATGATCAATTTCCACTTTGATTTTCCCTTGTATTTATTTATTTAGATCCTTTATTAAATATTTATGCCATTCTAATGTTCAAACATCATTTATCGTCCCCCTTCTTCCAAATCCCAAAGCCACCCCCAACCTAGGAAACTAGTGTAGATGTATTTGTAACTTCGAAATGTACTCACTTGTATATTTTATATATTCTATTTCATTAAACCATGATGTTCCTATTGGGAGAATAATTAATGTAATCAAGTCATGTAATGTCATAGAGGTTAACCCTCCTTTGTAAGTTGGGGGAAAAGTCCCCACAGTTGAGGGGCACTAGTGTTATTAGACCCTCCTAGAGAACGCGGCCCTGGTACTAGTAATTGTTAATTTGGAAACTAGTATAAATAGAGAGTGAGCCTCTCTATTTGATACACACACACACCCAGCTATAGCACATAGGTGAGAGAAGAGGAGCTCGCACAAGTGAGAGAGAGAACAGTTGTTGGAAATCATATTTCTGTCTTTGGGTTTTATTGCTGCCATTGGTGCTCATTCTATCTATGAGGAAGTTGTGGGGTTTTCTCCTTTATGGTTTCCCCGAGAAAAATATTTGTGTCTATTGTCTCTTGTGATTGATTGTTGTGCATGTTATTCTCTCAGATAAGATCCTAAGATCATATTGTCTAATTGATAAAAATCTAACATGGTATTAGAGCTAACCTAAGAAGAAGACACAGTGCAGCTGCAAAGTCTAGGGCTTCTTATTTTTTGGGGTTTCTCTCCACATATAATCATCAAAAGGAGGCTAGGCTAACTCTCCATTGAAGGGCACATCTTTCTGTCGAAGCAGAATTTGACTTCGGGCATTTTCTGTTTTTGACCTGTCACTACTGTGGGAAATTAGGTCTTTTCATAGAATAGGAATTTTTTAATGAGCCCAACATATGATTTCTCTCCTCCTCCGAAATTTAGAGACCAAAATCGAAATTTTTAGTTGGGAAAAACTCCGGGAAAGTCAAACCCTAATTTGACCCTAGACTTGAAAAACCCTAAAATACTAAAACTAGTAGTTTAGGTAAATTCACTATATCTATATATTGGAGAAGGATCAGGAACCGAAACTTTTACAAGATGAAGATAAATTCCTGATTTATCTTGTGTGAAGGTTTCAGCCTTCGATTCCCTATATTCTGGGATATATGATTCCTCCAAATCAGGGTTCCAGCCTCTCCCAAGATTCATCCCTAAAAAGGACACCTAGGAAAAAATGTTATATCTATGGCTACAAAGGTACAAATGAAATTTTTCAAGATTTTCCAGATAGGGAACAGACAATACTTTATTTGGTAAAAGTGTCAGAACCCGAAGGTAAAATAGTTACACGTGGAAGTCTGTACAAGGTCGCTATGCCGAATAGTCTTGAAATAATTCACCTTTGGAAAACTCTCATAAGTCCCAATTGATGAAACCAATTATGTTGATGTCACGTCCCCATGCCTCCGACCAGTGAAGAGGACGCGAACCATGGCGTTAACCATCCAGGCTAAGAGCCCCATGAACATGTACATGCATAAAATTGCTGAAACAGAATGCTGAAAGAAAATGCATTGCAGTATAACATGCACAAATGCAATTGTTCATATACACAGCTATAATGATTTATCTTGCACAGCAAAATCAACATGCATTCACACAAGAATTCATTTTAACATGTTCATCATATCATTAACAACAATCATGGTTGCAGAAGTAAAAATGGACAAGATCACTTATATTATTATGAACTCGTTCTGCAACCAGCTACGTCGCTGCAACGTTCCACCCAACCATAGGCCAGCATGCTCCTTAATCTCTCAGTAGCGCTGCCACCCCCGAGTTGGGCATGATTCTCCAAGGAATAAGGGAACTAGCAGGCTTACACATAGCCAAGGATATACAAAACACACAGCTAAGCCAACAAAGTTGGGTTTATCAGGCCATCAAGGAGTTGGGAAAGGCTAATGCTAAGCTAGTGAGCTCCTTACAGAGCCAAGAACACCTACACCAGAACTAGCCTGACCTCTAAGACACCCAAACACACCCAACACAAGGAATTAGTCCCTTCTCTGCTACACAGTCCCTCAGGCCCTGCATTCCCTTCCAGTGCTATTCAGGGGTGATCGAGAAGAAGGCCAGCCCTCTAGCTCTATCTGTGTGGTTTCCAGCCACTAGGTTTATCAAGCAAACCAAGCCCCCATCCCTACTCCCAATATAGTCTGAATACCAACCATTTCACTTAGGCAATTAATTTATTTGTCACAGCTTAAACAGGGAAACAATTCCTAAGTCATTCTTGGCCCTATCGTGGCCAAAATGACTCTCAAGCGAATTTTACAACAATTCCCAACACAACAACAAACACAATTCCAACAGGAGGAAATCAGCAGTCCGTCCAGGACAATGAAGCAAGTGAAAAAAGGGAATTACACAGACCGCCACACAGTTCTTAAGCATGAAAATGACTTCCTACAGGAAATCGTGGGTGATAGTGGCCAAACGGCTCCCAGCTTGCTGCGTGAGATCCAGGAGAGCAATTGCTTGTGCGTGAGGATGAATGACTCCATCCCAAAGCATAAATAAGCCACAACGAAACACATTGTAATGTAAGGGAGCCACAGCAGCCCACAAATCAATCCATGAGGAATGCATACACTCACTTCATCCGCAAAATCCGTAGATGAACAAAACTACGTGAGTGAATCCTGGAATAATCCCGTGTGTGAGTGTAAAAAAAATGAGCCGAAAATGGTCCTTGCGTGAGGACGAACAACAATGGAGAGGACGCGAATTTGGAGGGCGTGGGTGTTCAGCACAGGCATGGAGAGAAGAATGTCTACGTGAGGGATGATAGTGGTTTTTGGCCATTGTGAAGTCAACTGTGGGTAGAGTGTGCGTGTGGGTGAGGACTGATAGTCCCGCCACCCCACTCCCAAAGACCATAACTGCCTCAACCACCAGCAGGCATTATTAATGAAAGTGGTTGGGATAAAAACAAGGTAAGAAGATACATGGATTTTCACCCCATTGGCCAAGGTTTGACAAATTCCCCCACATACTTATCCTTGTGAAAACCATGCCCCTTTCTCATTTTAGTTGTCGCGATCGTAGCTGGTCGGGTTCATTTAATTAATTATAGATGCGTATTTACATGATGACCAACATAATATATGCCGCATGATTCGATATACCATTGGTGACAATTTAAATCCAAAACATAGCATAACCGATCAACGGTGGGGCTTTGGCCTTTAGCTCCACACCATGATCATTTACAATATATACATCATCATATACATCAAATGCAACAGGGTCAAAACCAGGGTGTTACAGTTGAAGCCTGTGGTTTGGAAATAGGACAGACGAGGCTACCTTAGTGTGAAGTTTTAGACCCAGAGGAGAAGTAATTTTGTATATATTGCAGAAACAATATCAGGCAATTCTGTAGAAGAAATTTAAGAAAACTAGGGCATCAGATATTTTGCAGTTATGATCACAGTTTTGGGAAAATGAGTATGCTGCTTAGATCACCTTGAGGAGGCACATATTTTTATCCAATCATATCCGAAGATTCCAAGTTTTAATAATTAGGGTTTCTCTAAAAAACCCTAGATCAACAAGATTTGGAACCAGGATGGACACCTCAAATCAGTAAGATCTAATCTTTTTCTATTTACATTTGAGGCTCTAATTTCAAAATGACCTATCACAATAGCTTGATGACAAGCTTGGTGAAGCTAAAAACTTCCAAGTATGGAAGTACAAGACCTCCATGATCCTTGAATAAATTGTCTTGGATTGGTTCTAAGAGCAAGAGGGAGATGTGGCTAAGGCTAGATCCAAGAGAATCATTGCAGATTCTATTAAAGATCATCTCTCATGTGCCATCCTTGAAGACACCAAATGAAAGTGTTCTATGCTATGACGAAGCAATCGAAGAAGAAGAATATATTGTTATAACCACCTTGAATGGGCTCCTAGGATCATGGGATTCATTCATTCAAGGAATATATTCATGAAGGAAGTGATTAATTTCAGTAGACTCTGGGAAGAGTGCACAAAAGAAGAAGCTCGACTCATAATAAGAGAAGAGAATATGGGAGCAACTGAAGATCAAGCTCTCGTGATTCAAAGAAGATCCCTCAAGCGATGAGGAATATGATTAACTCAATTCTTGAAGAACCTCTTGTCCATCTTAGAATTTGGATAATAAATAATGTTTTTATGAATGAATAAGATGATGAAGTTGAAAGAAGGAGTCTACCCATGAAACAAATAAAGATAAATATTCAATTGTCATTTCATGATATTGTTTGGTTATGCATTTGTTTATATTCAGTTGATATGTTATGCATGATATAATGTTTGCATTAATGACAATATACTACTAATATACATGTGATGGGTATAGCTCATGGTGCTATACAACTCTCCATTGCTACTTATCTAGAATGAAACGTCTTTGCTATCATATTGGATTAGTGCACAATCTCAATGATGTCATGGTAGAGATGGAAGGAATCTAGAAAGTTTCAGTTTCCATGAGATATGGATGAATGTTGTATTGGATAAAATAGTTGCATGATTATAACTTTAAGCATAAGAATTTTCCATTATGAATATGCCTTATGAAATGTTTCTAACCATACAACTAATGCATTTGACTTGTAGGAAAGATCACGTATAATCACCTACAAGAAAAGAAGGATGAGACTTGTTTCGAAGAACAAGTGACGATAGTTCAAGAAATAATACAAAATGAAGAATAGTATGAAGAGAATTCAAGAGGCATCAGACACACTCTAGTTATGTGACACTATTGAGCGACATCATTGATCCAAAGCCTTCCAACTATGAAGAAGTAGCCAAGAATAAAGGGAAGGAGAGTACCAGTTCAAGAAGAATGATGTCTAGGATGTGGTATCTGTAAGTTCCAACATGCAGTAGATGGAAACATCATGGGATACAAGGATATATTTGTAGCACGAGGATTCTCACAAAAAGAAGGCATAGAATAGGAAGAGACATTTGCCAAAACTAGAAGTTAAGACACATGACAGGAAGACTCATATGTGAAAATTAAAGGCGGCCTTGTCTTAGCTCAGAAGGCACCCATGGGATAACACATACATGAGGAGCTTAAAGATCACCTAGATTGATGAAGATATTAACCTTTGCTACAAGGTTGAATATGAAAGCCTATGGAGGATGAAAACCTCACAGATAGGTGTGAGAAGAAATTTTAAAAAGGTTCAAGATAGAGGATCTTTCTATCCAATGACCCTAGATGGATACATAGAATATTAGTAGCAGAGGAAGCTACCTGTCACTCCAGTACATAATTTTTCAATGCATAGAGTACAAAAGGCAGAGGGAGAATGATGCTCCGCTTCAGAGGGAGTGACTGCAGAAGATCTCCAGGTTCAACATGGTATGATAGGATGCAAAACTTACTAATGGCTCTAGGATTTACTAAGAGTAAAGCGTATTCCAACATTTACTTCAAGGTTGAAGGTGTAATACCAGTGATGCTCATGTTATATGTCAATGACTTGTTCCTATCAGAAAAGAGGAACTCATTAAAGTTGCAAGAAGAGGAAGCTTGCTACCGAGTTTGAGATAAAAGACTTGGGTATGGAGGTGTGGCAGAATGTGGATGGAATCAACCTTGGACAAGGGAAGTATGTAGTGGAGATCTTGAAGAGGTTTGGGATGATGGAATGCAAGGTCATGACCACACCTATGGCATTGAACATGAAGCTATTGAGTGATGCTTCATCAGAGATGGTTGATGCCACAATGTATCGTCAGATGATTTGTTCCTTGATGTACCTGATGAATACAAGACCAGATATTTGCTTTTCTGTGAACACATTGACACATGTTTACCTGATGGTTTCAAAGCATGCAGTGACCTACCTGAAGGGTACAGTTGAGTGTGGGCTCAATTATCATATCAATTAGAAGACTAACCGACATGGTTATGTTGATTCGAATTGGTAGCACCAATGAGAAGAAGAGTACCTTGGAATGCTTCTTCAGTTTAAGATCCAGTATGGGTACTAGTTTGGCAAGATGGAGTCCTGCTTGGTGCTAAGTACAGCCGAGGAAAAATATGTTTCCACTTGCTAGGCTATTTGGGAGGTAGTATGTTTCTTTTGAAAGCTGTTATTTTATTTGATTCATCTGACTTGCATTTTTGTATGATGCAGAGAGGAGAATGGAATCTCTAGTATGTGATCCAGATCGATAGCTCTCGAAAGAGGGAGTTCTAGCATAGTCGATGAGACAGTTTTTCTGAGCATAAAATATTGGTGAAGCTCATAGGTTACTCAGAGGTAAACAATCTTGTAGGTTGTCCTCGAATTTAATCAGTCCTGGAAAAGCTCGCAGGTTATCCTTGGATGTAATCAGCCCTGATGTGATTCTATGCTAGAAACGGCTAGATTAAAGTTTGAATAATTAAGGGAGAAGCTTAGTGTTCTCCAGATCGAGGTTCCTTCCAAGGGAAAGTGATGAGTATGTGTGCCTTTCTGACATGGTGGTAGGATTGGTTCCTTCCAAGGTCAGATGTAAGTGTTGTGCCTTTCTGACATGGTGGTAGGATTGGTTCCTCCCATGGACAGATGTAAGTGCTGTGCCTTTCTAACATGGTGGTAGGATTGGTTCCTCCCATGGTCAGATATAAGTGTTTGGCCCTTCCTCAGATAGTAGATGGTGTGTCCTACCATGCCGATGGATGTAAGCACTGGGCCTTTTCGACATGGTGGTAGGCTAGGCATCCCATGGTTGGATATAAGTGTTGAGACCTACATCCAACATGAGAATGGGCTATATTTGTAGAAATACATCCAACATGAAAAAGGGCTAGCTCTGTAGAGGAATACCTTGTAGAGGGAAAGGCCTACATCCAGTATGAAAAAGGGCTGGTTCTGTAGAGGAAGACCTTGCAGAGGGCAAGGCCTACATCCAAAATGAAAAAGGGTTGGCTCTGTAGAACTACATCCAACATGAAAAAGGGTTGGATCTATAGAGGAAGACCTTGCAAAGGGTAAGGCCTACATCCAGCATGAAAAAGGGTTGGCTCTGTAGAACTACATCCAGGATGAAAAAGGGTAAGTCCTTACAAAGGCAAGGCAATACATCCAGCATGAAAAAGGGTTGGCTCTATTGATGAAAACATACCTGGAGGCTAGGCCTACAACCAGCATGAAAAAGGGTTGGCTCTGTAGAACTTCCTATGACGAGAAGAATTGAGATATAGCACCATTTTCTCAAGATAGCGAGAGCAATGATGATGATGATGATGATCTAGTAATGATCCATGTTTTATGATGATCCAGTGATGATCCAACTTTGATGATGATCCATTGATGATCTAGATTTGATGATGATCCAGTGATGATATAACTTTGATGATGATCCAATGGTGAATACTTGCGCTGATGAATTGTGTCAAGAGAATACCTTCCTAATTAAGAGCGAGTGTTGGTGTATTTGTAACTTCAGAATGTATTCACTTGCATATTTTATATATTGTATTTCATTAAACCCTGATGTTCCTATCAGGAGAATCATTAATGTAATCAAGTCATGTAAATTCATAGAGGTTAACACTCCTTTGTAAGTCGGGGGAAAATTCCCCACAATTGAGGGGCACTAGGGTTATTAAAATCTCCTAGAGAAGTCGGCCCTAGTAAGTAATTGTTAAGTCAGAAACTAGTATAAATAGAGAGTGAGCCTCTCTATTTGATCCACACACTCACCCAGCTATAGCACATAGGTGAGAGAAGAGGAGCTCACACAATTAAGAGAGAGAACAGCTGTTGGAGATCATATTTCTGTCTTTTGGTTTTGCTGTTGCCATTGCTTCTCATTCTATCTCTGAGGAAGCTACAGGTTTTTCTCCTTTATGGTTTCCTCGAGGAAAATCTTTGTGTCTATTGTCTCTTGTGATTGATTGTTGTGCATGTTATTTTCTTAGATAAGATCCTAAGATCATATTGTCTAATTGATAAAAATCTAACAACTAGTAATTTTCCTCCTTTGCAATTATTTGACTCTTAGCATTAGTTTGACAAACTCTCATGAATATGGAAAATGTGATTAGGGCATTGTGACCCAATGCAAAATTTTAGACATGACAATGGGCTACCCATCTCCACCATAGATTGGCCCCACTCACTATGCTATCCTTCTCAGGGTATCTGAGTCCTAAGCCTCCATGACGCTTGGGCATATAGAATGCTTCCCAGTTCACTAGGGCCCATTTCATTTTTTTCATTGTTTCCACTCCATAGGAAATACCTTTACATGCTTCTAATATTTTTCAAAATTGATTTCGGGCCACCAAGGTGGCTAGAAGGTAATTCGAAATTTCTTGAAGAACCGATTTCACCAGCACCATTCTACTAGCCGAATTGAGGGGCCTTATGGTCCAATTCATTAGGCATTTTTTCATGTTATTGAGAAGTTCCATCCAAGAGCCTCTCTTTGCTAGTGAATTCACTAGAGGTGTTCCCAGATACTTGGATGGAAGGGAGCTCTCCTGAAATCCCATGATTCTATAAATATTTTGTCTAGTAATCCTAGCTGTATTAAAGAAGAAATCCTGATGCTTTTGATCATTAGTCACCAACCCCGATGCTTTGCCAAAATCCAGCAGACATGGCTTAAACCTCCTGGTTTCTTGGATTGAAGGGAAACCCATTAGCATCATTTCATCCATGAATTGTTGGTGATTTTATTTGGACACTAATGGGTAAATTATAAGTCCCATGATATCATTACTATCTCAAGATGTTGCACTTTCTCTGCCCAACCCCTCCTCCATTAGAATAAAGAGGAAATGGGATAAGGGATCCCCTTGCCTAATCCCCATTGACGGTTTGAAAGTGCAAGAGGATACTCCATTTACTAGAATGGAGAAGAAATATTACGTTACTAATTTCATTATCCAATTAACCCAATGTCTTCAAAACCCAAAAGCTTCGAGCATGCTTCTAATGAATTGTCAGTTAGGATTATCGTAAGATTTTGTGATGTCTAGCTTTACCATCATACCCGACACTTTTTGAGATTTTATGGAATGGAGCAATTCATGGGCTAGAATGATACCATATGTTTTTTGTCAACCCTCCACAAACCCTGATTGTTTTGGGGAAATTAGATCCAGGAGGGGATTTAATCTAATTGCAATTAATTTTGTAGTAATTTTGTAGATGGAATTATAGAGGCTTATAGGCTTGAATTTTTCTATGGATTCACCACCCTCACATTTTGGAATGAGCGTGATAAAGGTTGTATTGAAAGCTTCCAGCATCCTTTTGGAGACCCTAGAGTCTTCCACAATCCTCCAAACTTCCATCTTTTTTAGATCCCATAATTGGTGAAAAAAGTTGACCGTAAATCCATCTGAAAATTTGCTTCCTCTACTTGAAGGAGGATTATAGGTTTCATCAGGAGATCATTTTGATATAGGGTGACGAGAGATGGCATGAATTGGGAAATCCGATCAATGTCCTCACTCCTATCCTACCTTGGTTCTTATATTATCTCATAAAAATGTTGGTTCAAGGAGGTATCTATTACTTCCCTGGCTTCCACCCGTTCTCCTTTATCATTCCTTATGGAAAATATTTTATTTTTCATCATGTTTTGGATGACCGAGCGTTGGAAAAAATTCGTATTTCTCTCCCCCTCTTTCAACCATCAGTTCCTAGATTTCTGCCGCCATAGAATTTCCTCTTGTTTTTCCCTCTCCTCTAGTTGCGAACAGAGTCTAAATTATTTCATTTGCATATTGTTGTTGTATCCTTAATTCATCCCAATGGCTTGGATCTCCTGGATGCGAGATTCAATGTTATTTTTATCAATAGAAATATTCTTGAATTCTTCCATGTTCCATTTTTTTATTCTATTTTTCAACCCTTTCCGCTTCTATTTGAACTTGTACATGCTCTATCCCTCATCTTTGCTTAGTTATTCCCACCAATGGTTATGATCTTTTCATTGAAATATGGATGTTCTAGCCATAACTATTCAAATATAAAGGATTTTTTGAATTGAGATCCCAACCCACTCCACGTCAATTCTATGGGCCAGTGGTCACATCCAACTCTTGGGAGAGTGGCTGAGTGCATTTCACAACCCATATCAGTAATAGATTCCGATATTAGAAATCGATCAAGACATAAATAAATGTTCATTTCCCGCATCTGTTTGTTGTTCCAAGTAAACGATCCCTCTCCTGGCATGATATCTACTAGTGCTAGTTCCTCAATGGTTTTTGTAGAGTGTTCGCACTCTTCCTCCATCCTACATTGACCACCATTTTTGTCCTCCAAAGAGGTGATAAGATTGAAATAGCCCCCAACTATCGATTGAACATTGGGCGCTTGCTCCCGAACCTTCCGAAGAGACTTGATAAAGTCCCTTCTTTCACCACACTTGTGAGGTCCATATACATTCGTAATCATTCGTTCAACTGGAAATCCTACCACCTTAAAGTTAACATATAAGAGATATCTTCTGCCATGGAAGCCCCTAAGCTGACCCTAGTAGAGTCTCATAAGATCCCTAGACCTCCTGCATAACCTCTTGCATCAATTTATATCCCCTCACTTCCCTTCCATATTTTCTTACGTAGTTCCTCAATTTGAGTTGTCGAGCATTTTGTTTCTTGAAGGAAAACTATGGCCAGATTTTTTTGCTTGATCTTTTTACTGTTTATTTTTACTTTTCATTGGTTGTTCAATCCCCTAATATTCCGAGATAACATCTGCATTGGGGAACTTAAAGGCCTAGTGTCACCTTGATGGTCGGGTACTGTCCCGACTCAACCAACCGCCTACCTACTTCCGCAATTCTTTGTTTGTTCAATTTCCTCCTAGATTTCTTGGTGGGATCTTTGAACTTGCTTTTCGTCTCCTTGTGGGAACCCACACCTGTCCTGAGTTTATTTGAGGCCCAGGATATGAGGATTGCTTCTTTTAGCAGGATTACTTGTTCCTATGGGACATAGTCCTTTCCTACATCCACACATGCTTGCTCTATCCCTTCCAGATCCATATATATGATGTCCATATCCTCTGCTTCCTCTCCTATTTCTCACTCCTCCTCTTGTTGTTTTCCTTTTATAGTATCTCCCTTCATTTGGGTAATTGATCCATCTATTTCCTGGGGGATTTGGTCTCATTGTTTACCCTCTATCTGATTTTCCATAGTTTCCTCTGGGAGGTCTTCCAGTATCTCAAACTTGTTTGACACCATTGTCTTCTTGTGGACCTCCTGATTCTCCTGCTTCTATCCTCCTCTCTTCCTTGATGGAACCCTTGTAAAGCCTTGGTCCTTCTTTTCTTCTTCCTTCCCTGTAGCATTCTTTGGGTGGTTCATGGGACAATCCCTAAATAAATGACCATATCCGTGACATCTTCAACATGGAAAGGGGATCTACTCATAATCTAGGGTTTGCACCCATTCCTCATCTTTTGATGTCATTCGCATTGATTCTAGAAGTTCTTTTGTCAGATCCATGTAAACAAATATCCGTGCGTATGTCGTGTACCTTTGGATCTGATTTTGCTCTGATATTTTGATGAAATTTCCCAAGGAAATCCCTTAATCCTCCAGTATTTCTGGATCCTAATATTCCTCGGGCAGGGAGTACAATTTGATCCACATGGGTGCTACTTTCATGTCTTCTTTTTCCGGACAAAACTTCTCTTTCCAGGGTCTTAGAAAGAGGCCTGCCGATTAGAAAAAATACAGATCCCCATCGAGGACTCTATTCCTGTCTTCTAAGTTGATGAAATAAATGATGAAGAAACCCTTGGATCCTAGATGAAGGTCATAATGCCCCTTAGGTTTCCAGGAAGAGTTGATCCACCAAACTAGGGCTTTATCGATGGTTGTATTCCCACAAATTTCCCAATCAGCGCATGGTCCAACATATACTTGATCTTTTCCCTAATATTGGATGATCTAACTTGCATCGTCGGAATCATGGCCACTTTAGGCATGCATTCCCTAGCTTCTGGACCCTCGTTTTTCCATCCTTACTCAGATCTAGATCAATCAAGATGTTCCCAATCTATAGTCCAGGTTTTTCCGCAACCAAGGAGGCTCCTCCGCCTCCCCCATTACCTTCTACCATACCTCCATCACACTTCCTTCCTCCAATAAACACCGATTATGCCTTCCACCTCCAATCTCCCTGAAAAATATCCAAGTCTGAAATTATCCCCAAATTTATTAGTTCTAACCAAAAGTAATCATTTAAATTTTTTTTATTAAACTTTGACTAGTTCATAATCAATTAAATTAGTATTTATGCCTATACGAATTTAGATATTAACCTTATTTATGGGTATAGGAATTTAGATATTATCTCACAATTTGGACTTGCTTGAGCGGATCAAACAAGATTAACCCAAGTGTACAACAGGGTTAAATGCATCTTGATTAATATTTAAATAAGTTTCCCTTAAAGGGTGGTTAAAGAAACCCTTAACAATTTGTTTTTGTTTTTTCATGTAAGTTTTTGTTTTTTTGTTGTTTATTAAACGGCTATCTTTACAAAACTAAGTGGTTGGTTGTGCTTATTGACATTCACCCACCACTTTACTTGTGGTTGTGCTAGTTATTAAATCAATAAACAATTTTTTAATTGTAAAAAAATAGAATTATGTCTTATATCCACCATCCTATCCATAAAAGATGGAATGCAACAATGATATTTTCATACCTACTTTATGGAGGAATATATTTTTTACATAAGGAAATGCTCGGGAAACCCTCAGGCACTTTCCCATTTATTCTAGGATCGGCCCTAACGGACATCCAATGAGGCCCACCCGAGGATTTGACCACCACCGGAGACCTTCTAAGCTCTCAACCACTTGAGCTAACCCACCGGGCTTCAATGATCTCTTATATAAAGCTACTGCTCGTTAAGATGAAAGTATGTCCACCTTACATTTTATGTGATGTAGATTTTTCTTACTTCTTATACTTTGTGTGTCCACCTTACATTTTATTTGATGTAGATTTTTCTTACTTCTTATACTTTGTGTTGAGTTGTTAGTCGAGTAGTCTTTGTGTTGGAAAAGTTCTTTATAATTTTTTTCTGAATCTCTGTGTTTGAAGAGTTTTTTTATAGATTTTCAGTTCTAGGATATCTTTTCTCGGAGATATCCTTTCTGTATTGGTGTTAGAAAATTACTTTACAAATTCTTCCTCTTTCTTCTCCATAGTTATGGATAACCATAAAAAAGAAACCTCTGAAAGCAACTCTGAATATCTTTTAAATAGAGTTTTTGGTAGGAAAACAGTGACATGTGAATTTTAAAATTTGTTCTTAAAAAGACTCTATAGGATTTGTGGATTCAAGAATTGAGAAAATTCACAATTATAGTTTTGATGCTTTTTATTTCTAGCATACTCAACTCACTATATACTCTATTTTTTGTTGTTTTAAAGCATTTTTTCTTCTAGGTGCTCTAAAACATTTTTCATAACATTTTACTTTTATATAATAAGATTAAATTAGAATGTATGTATTAGGGTAAAAGGTGAATGTGTAGAATAAAATAGTAGTTGTGATTTGTAATTTCTTCATGTTATTGATAATGCATCATCCAATACCTTGGTTTTTAATTTTTTTGGGTTTGAAAAGCATAGAGGTTTTTGTATATTTATATTTTTGCTTCTCTTTATTTTACTACTATGTTATGAAGGGTGATCATGAAATGACAATGTCTTTTTTTTAAGTATTTATATTTTGACTTTGAAGTACCATAACTTTATAAAAGTAGTCATCAAAATCTCAATTTTGCTAGAATCACATCTTTTTTTAATTTCTTTTTATTTGCAAAGCATAGAGGTTTTTCTATAATTTATTTTTGCATCTAGTTGTTTCAGTCCTAGGTTATGGGAAGTGATCATTAAATGACAATGTAATTTTTTAATGTATGTATATTTTATCTTTGTATTACCATAACTTTATGAAAGTAGTCATCATAATCTCAATTTTACTACAGACACATATTTTTACCATAACAAGTTCTTTATTTTTCTCTTATGTAAATGTAGTGAATGCCACTAACTAGTTTATTTTTTCTTCAAATTTTAAGTATATGTTTGTTGCAACTTTTTTACTATTCTCTTTTGTAAAAGCATTGAATGCGACTTATGCATTAGGCTTATCTTGTTCTTCAAATTTTGATTAGGATTATGTTATTCATCAAATTTTGACTATGTGTGTTTATGTTGTAGATAGAGCAAGGGGTTTGTATTTGAACTCCTAGTTCCTCTACTAAAAACCCTTTTTGAACACTTTCAAAGATTAGTTGGAGACCTAGAGCCCAGAGAGGATAGCCATAAAAAATAAAATTATTTTATCTCTTGCATTCTCAACCTACTATATGCTCTCATTTTTAGTGTTCTTGAAAGATTTTATTGTAACTATATAGATTTGAGGATACTTAAATGGTTATAGTAAATTGAATGGTTGTGTTTTGCAATTTCTACATACTTTTGAGAATGTTTCATCCCATGCCTTGGTTTTTAGTTTCTCTTTTCTTGTGAAGCATATGATGTGATCTTGAAAATGTAATTTCTTTTAATGTATCTTTATTTTCTCTTTGAAAACCATAACTTTATGATGAAGACACAAGACAGAGGAAACATAAAATTGACAAAATGGAGTTCACCATGGAGGTTCATTTTCATGCTATAACAGAAAACATTTCTGCTGTTTGGAATGGAATGCTGAATATACTGGAGAAACATTCTGGCTACTATTTGGAATAGAATGCTGAATGTATGAATACGGACCAATCAACATTACCATTGATGGCATTAGAGTCTTGTGCAAAAGCAAATATAGAATCTGGTATGCCCATGGCCTTGGCTGGTGGGATGTTTGCTTGTAAGTCTATTACAAACTATTATCACATGGGAACCTTTCTGTTTCAAAGGTTTTTTACAATATTTATCTGTTAATCCCACCCTTGCTTTGGGGTTGCTCTTTAAGCTGAGTGTTTTTCTACACAGACTTTGTTGATGTGGATTATATTTGTCATTGAAAAGGGCAATATTGACATTTCAATAGACAATAGTTATAGATATGTGTTTGAAACTCATAAAACCTTGAACTTATTTTTTGTGTCAAGGTCCTACTAGAATCAAACATAAATCTGTTGAATTACTAAATATACTTATTATTTAGAGTGCTTTCTTAGACCACTCTGGCAATGACTATTTAGTTTTGATGTTATCACTTGGCAAATTGATTAGTATAAATGTTTTGAAGGTGTCTCCTAGATTATAAATCAAACTATGTTAAAGGTATGCTGACAATTATCACGGTAATCGGTTCATGGACAAAATCACTCTGTGAAAAAGAAAGTGATGTCCATTATTATTTGACAACATTCAATAGTATCTGTCAGAACTGAAATTTTTGACAAATGGTACTACTGAATTGTTTTTCCATATTTACTGATTGATTTAAATAAGACAATGAATCCTGTTCTCAAATTGTGCTTCTTTGCTATTTGGTGTCTTTATATCTCTCTTAATGAAATAATTAAAGGGGCATGTGTTACCAGCAACATTACAACCCGTTTAGAAATAAAGAAAAGTAAATTTATGATTTGCAGCTGCACCTCTAAGAATGTTAACCTGAGTTAAGGAGAGTGATTGAATGCTATAAATTGCAAACAAGAGATTTAGCCGAATAATATAAATTGCAAACAGGAGATCTAACCACAACAATGTTGCGTCGCTGAATTTGGTTCAATCTGTTTTTGATACCCATTGATAAAACAAAAGGTAAAGTACAGAACATCAGCAAATCCAGCTGCCCTGAGCGTGCTCAATGAAGTAAGATGGGAGATTTCATGTGGAATCACTGTTAAACTACTACATTCATTTAAATCAAATCAAGCACCTTGAGATTTTTAAGCTGTCCAATCTTAAATGGCAAGGATGGTAGACGTTCACAACCATTAACACACAAAAATTGAAGGGAAGAAAGATGGCATATTTGTTCAGTCAAATCCTGGATCTCCGAGAGATAACTTAATCTGAGAACCTCAAGCTGTTTTAGTTTCCCTGAATTTATTTTGTTGTTTCCTACCAGATCTAGAACCTTGAGAGACATTAGGATGACTAGAAATCTTGATGGAACTTCTTTACTTTGGCCAAACAATAAGCACTCTGCGACAGAATTTGATAAGAAAAGACTGACCAGTTTTGGGAATGTGAATTGGGTGGGAATGTTGAGTGATATCATCCTTTTGCAATCTCATTGTGAATCTCTGGGAAGTTCGCAGCTCTTGGCCTCTTTACACAATTTTCCTCTTTCTCACCAATGTAGATCGTCATTTGACCATGTCATAAAATGGCTCTGTCGTTCGCTCCTAACGAGATAATGCTCCACAGGAAGTCCATAATCTTCAGGATAGGCAGCACAATAAAAGAAGCAATTCTTAATATTTGAATTGGGCAAAGCATCATAACTCAATCTTAAGCATTGATAAAGATCTGGATCAATGCGAAGATGACTATCTAAAGAATTCCCTGTAAGGGATTTATGCAGATACTGCAGCCAAATCTGGAGGGTATCCGGGCCCGTTTTCTGTTGATCTTGGAACTGGAAAAGATCGCTCATATCAAATTAGTTTGCAGAATGTGACGGTTTTGCTCTCCGTGAATAACATCATTCATCAGTGTGATGGCTGGAGCGATGGAGTATGGTGTTACCACAAAGAAAACAAAGAAATAATTAAAAAGTACCTTCCATTCTTTGATTTCTTTGGACAGTCTCCCCGGGTTGCAGATGAGACAAGTGGACACCATTGTCGAGGTTCGGAGCGATGGGGCATAGTTTTGCTTCTGCAGGGGAATTATGCTTCTGCAACCAAATCTTGAGGGTCTCCTGGCCGGCCGCTTCCTGTTGATTTTCGAAATTAGCGGTAAGTACATCGAACAGAAGATGATGCAGTGATCTCAAATCAGTATGAAGAAGTTGCTGGATGAGTGGACCAAAGACAACGTTGCTTGTGGCATTTCTTGTGACTTTTGCGACGATTTTCATGACTTCTTAATGTTGTTGTGGCACAGCAGTGAGAGGAGCAGCTCTGATTGATTCACCCAGAGCTATTAAGCATTTATAGGAGGGGCTGGTTTGCACCAGTTTTGACAGATCTATAAACCTTACTCGATTTCGATTTAAGCTGAGTTAAGTAAATTCTTGCTGGAATCTTGTAAAAAAAATTTGCAGATTAAACTTTTTATTATTTTTTCATACTCTTTATTATACAATTTTAACCATTTTAAAGTACAATTTCAATTATTTTTACCAAATTTTAACCAAAATTTTAGATAGAAATGATCTAAATTTTAACTCAATCCAGTTTGATTTCAGGTAGATGGCCTTCTTTCACAAAGAAAAAGCTTATTCGATAAAGGTAAAGTTTATTCGATAAAAAAATAACAAAGAAAAAGATTATTCCATAAAGGTAAAGTTTATTCGATAAAAAAAATAACAAAGAAAAAGCTTATTCCATAAAGGTAAAGGTAAAGTTTATTCGATAAGGAAAAAGTAATACATATGCTTCATCTGATTAATCTCTCTTGAATCATCGTATGATTAATATATTTATACTTTTTCTTCACACTCAAATTTTCTTTACATTATGGACCATTACTGAAAAGAAAACAATGAAGAGAATATCAGAAAAGATTGAAATAGGAAATGTAAAGAATATCAAAATGTTTAGATAATTAGTTTAATTAAATGCAGGTTTTAATGGGATGGTAGCTATGCAGTAAGCTTTTAGCCATTAGATCTTAAGTATCTAATTTTAATCTTAATTCTCCACTTTTGAATAGAAATAAAAAACAATAATAAAAATGTAAAATTTACTTAATAAAAAAAAAATCTCATTAATATAATTAATTTCTTACTTAATAAAAAAATTAAAAATCTCATTAATATAATTAATTTCTCCTAAAAAAACCAGATACGATTAATATGCTTATAATTTCACACGCAAAGGTTCTATACACTATGCGCCATTAAGAAAAAGACAAACCATTGCCTTTATTTATTGCAATATGAAATTGAATTATTAACATGAAAAGATTTTGAAATATGAAAATGAAAAGATTGTAATAAAAGAATAACCAAACCAATGGTGAACCTAATGAACGGGAGTTGGATGTTCTCTCTTATTAGTTTTATTTTTAAGTATTTTTATTTAAAAAAAGTGATACCTTGGTAAAGATAAGAAGAATAAAAATATTTAATATTTTCAATTATTATAAAATTGAACAAGATAAGAATGATGTGTTCCAACTCCACTTTTGACCCACGATAGCGCTTCACAAATAGGTAAAGTTTGCTCAATAAAGAAAAATAAAATTTAATAAATATGATTAATGTCTCCTCCAAGGGAAGCAATGCATGATTAATATGTTTTAATTTATCTTCATAGTCAAAGGTTCTGCTATTATTTATCTTCACGGTCAAAAGTTCTATACATTCTGGGCCATTACGGAAAAGATAAAACAATATCTTATTGGAAAAAGAGATTATATTATAGAAATAAAGAAATATTCAGAAAGAAGAAAATAATATCCTACCAAATAAGAATAAATTAAGGATAGAGGTTCCAATGGGGCATTAAGAAAAGACAAAACAATACCTTTGGAAGAAAGAGATTGGAATATTTAAATGAAGAGATTGTAAGAAAGATTTAATGGCCTATCGAAAAGAGTTGGATTTCATTTGTTTAAAGAAGCTGGTTATATTTATTTAAAAGGAAGTTTGAAAATAAAAAGTTTATGCTTTAATAAGAATAAAATGTGTTTTATTATTAATTGAATAAGACTAAGAATGATGTGTTCTTCATTATTGTAAAATTTTTGAAGTTAATTTCCAAGGAGTATGTATAGGTATTGAAAGTATTATTGAATGGAATCTTTGAGCAAGTATTTTCAATTTAATAGCAATTTAAAGTTGATTTATCTAAAACATATAATCGGGTTGATTAAACCTTTCTCCAGTTGTTGTTGACCCAAATTGGCTTTGATCTTCTTGTGATTAATTGGATGGTGTTTTGTGTTCAATTTGTATCATTTACAGTTCTCGTCAATAGTTCAACATCTTCATTTTTCAGACTTGAGAGAGGATTGAGACAAGGATGTCCCTTAGCTCCTTAATTATTCATTATGGTCGTTGAGGGTCTTAGCAGAGCTATCCTTCATGCCAAATATCATGGTGGGATTAAAGGTATTGTGATTGGGGAAACATGGGTATTACTCATCTGCTTTTCATTGATGACATTTTTTCTTTTCACTAATAGCACTTAGAGGGATATTACCAAGATTGACGGAAAACACGAAGTGTAAGTAAAAGGCATCGTAAGTACTAATCCTAGCTTCATCAAATTGTGGATGAAATTGATAATTTTAGGAGGATGAAAGCTTTGCATGACTAAAACGATGATTGGAGGCCAATCCACTGGGGGGAAGGATAAATCATGAATGAAACCTTGCGGATCCAATAATGACAATTAGTCATCTTCATAGTTCTAATGACATACCGAATGAGAAGACGAGTAATAATCCTCACCTTGGACTTAAACGTCACTAGTAGTAATTTACACGCATATAAAAGCGGGATAGGGTCTACATTTATTAAAAATGATTTAAAGATAACTTATAGACATTTATTCATGTCGGATAGATGCTATGAATGTTAATGGAACAATCACATAGTTTAATTGAAGTGAAGAATATACTTGATTTATCGAACTCTCCTGAAAGGTAAAACATTCCTTTTGGATAATCGTAATGGTCAGAACTTTCGAACCTTAGTTTTGATGGGAGACATTACATCTAGTTTAATGAATCAACACTAGACCCTTATGATTGGACATTATGGAAATGACACACACACATATTTAAAATTCACTTTTTACTTTCGAGGAGAATGGTCCATGATGGTCGATTATGATGACTGAACTTAAGCTTTATTTCGCTGGGACATAAACTTTATTCCATTGAAACTTGTCGCACGATCAAAAACTTCGAGAGAATATTTGTGATTTCCCGTTGCATGAAAAAATAAAACGTGGACAGTTTACTTCTGCCATGTGTCTTGTGGAGCAGAAAAGAGTTTTCCTTTTTAAGCCACGATTTCTGAGAGGAAAAGGGGGGGCCTTAAATGGGGGATGTTTTGGTAAAGAGGACAAAGAATGGCACGTGGAAAGGAAAAGGGTTAAAAAAAATTCACCATCTCACTACGATTTGGCTTTGTGATTCAATTATCGTGTGGAATCATGGTAGGCAACTTGAGGATCAACTGCATGATTTCGTGTATGTCATTTAAAATATTTCATGTGTTTTCATACCTAGAGTATGTAGCTTGTTTTGCATGCAACTATGTTTGATAGCATTTTTCTTACCTGTGTTTCCATGTTGGAAATGTGCACTTTGTATTTCCTGCAAGTCCATTTAATATCACCTATGATTTCATATCTAAAATGTGTATTTTTAGATTTATCTGTGCTTGATGAGCTCCTTCGAAGTTCTAATATTTTTGTGTCTGTTGCAAACCCTGAACCAATGCATTGCCATTGGAGTTCCTATATATATATATATATATGTGTGTGTGTGTGTGTGTGTGTGTGTGTGGTATGACTTTCGATTGGTGGTTTTTACTTTTGGGAAAATATAGATGAGATTTTGTGTTAATGTAATAGCGTTTGTTCAAATCTGAGTTTGATTGGAAATATTAAAGCCTACGCTTGAATGGAAGGGTAAACGTCTACGATCTGGAAGCTAATTACTTTAGTTCGATTCGTAACCCATTCTGGATGTATGTGTATGGAAAAGTTATTGCCCGTAATTTACATTTAATTTGCTTATGGAATTTATACTTTTGTTTTCCAGAGAATAAACCTTTCTTTTCTTTTTCCTGCATTTTTTATTTAATGTAGAGATCTAGAATTATTTATTGAGATTTGAATACATGTCTTTGGCGATATGGTTTTATTGATGTAAATCATTACCCAGTGATGATGGACGAACAAGCCCTTCTTTTTCCTGCGTTTTGCTTAATGTAGAGATCTAGAACTTTTTATTGAGATCTCATTACATGTCATTTGCGATCTAGTTTTTGTATGAATGAATCCTGTCCAGAATTGATAATTGTATACAATGGATTGAATGTGTTTTGCATGTATGGATCTGGTGTATAGATGAATCCATCCAGAACTGCTAATTGAATGTGATTTTTTCAGTGTATAGATCTAGTATTGTGTAATGCAAGGAAGAGACTTGATATGTGTCTCGAATCAATGGGCAATGGATAGGGTCGATTTTATAATTTTTATGGACTCAATGAATTTAGATCTATGAACCCTCTGCTTTTCATGTGACCAAACCCCTGTTCGTATTTCCTGCAATTTTTATTTGTAGACAGAGCTTGTGTTATGTGGTGAAAAGTATAGATATGATATGTATCTGATTTATATACTTAGCGATTCCATGAGTGCGATTTTAGGGTCTGAAAAGAGTCCTTGTATGTGATTTTTAATCTTGCCTATTTTTCAATCTTAAACTAATAGAACTGGTAAGTCTCGTGCTATGTGACTCATTCCTAATGGTAAATAGTATCCCTAGTTGTTTAAAGGGGGGTTTAGTAACTAGTAACAAACTAACTTGAACCTTGGAGAGTCTCTTGTATTAAACCTTACCTTAGTGGATTCGTCACCCATCTCGGGGGTGGCCTTAGACGGGAAAACTTACGTCAAATGAAGCCTATGGTTGGGAGGAAATTCATTGACATGCTTTCAGTTGCACAAGCTTATTTCAAATTAAAGTAGTATATATAATGATTAACTTTGTTTTATGGAACTAATTTTATCTTGTTTTCAAGCTTATTATGTAACTTACTTTTTATTATTTATAAACTGATTTATAGCACTAATATGTAGGTTGAGTTACATAACTTCAAGTGGTGGTTGTGGTAGCTTTGTTCCAATGGTTAAAGGCATTGGAATAACTCTTGAAAGACAAGTGTAGAGTAAATCAATTGTATATGTGCATAGTTTTTAAATTAGTTTATTTTATCATCTAAAGAAAATCTAACCTTGTTGTTTGATCCACTCAGGAGACTCATACCTCATCTCCGATGGCTGCGCCAAAGATATTAAGTACAAAATAAGGTATCTTGATATGGAGGGTGTTAACCATTGTTAAAGGACAGGGTTAATGTGTACTCGTTATCTTATTCAAAGGATCATCATGCAACTAATGTAATGATTGTGCCTTATTTTATTATTGAATAAGATTTTCTTATGTGGGTTAGCATTAGAGTTATTATATTTGGTATGTCTCAATTCTAAAAGAATGGTTATGTTTAAGTAACCAATGAGTTTAATTTAATTGGTGTAATTAAATGTTTTAAGAAGAAGAATCTTTATACTATGCACCCCAACAATCTATTAAGCTATTTGGGGTATATTACAGTCTCCTTTCACCAAAGCTACAGGTATGGTTTGTAATGCCGCTAAATATTCTATATATTTTATGAACCTGGATAATTTTTCTCTACATTGGATTTTCTCAGAAATCAATTTCACTTTTATTGGCATAAGCAATGGATTGAAAGTGACTTGGGCTTTATTATTAATCCTAATGAATATTTGAAGAGAGACTTAGCTTGGATGGTTAGCATGATTGAAGGTAAACTTAATTTATGTTGCAATAAGTGGTTACTAGAGGAGGAAGATTAGTTATGATGTAATTGGTGCTCAAAGCCATTCTTATTTATTGGGCCTTTGTTGTCTATATTCAAGTTGGTACAATGGACAACATTGGAAAGATCCGGTTTAGTTTCCTTTGGAGAGGAATTGAGAATCAAAGTGCCTATCCTTGGATAGCTTGGAGGAGACTTTATTTGCCTAAAGATATGGTGGGATAGGGTTTAAAGTATTATCCAAGTTTTTCTATGGTGCTTGTAGTAAAAGGAATATGGAGATTGATTTATGGCGAAGGGATTTGGGAAATTTTATCCATAAGAAATATATCTACCCCTTAATCATAGAATATTGGATCAAATCCCAAAATAAGATATCAAGGAATGTTTCTATTATCTAGAAAGTAATAATAAAATCCTATGAAATCATTGGTGATTGGTTGTCCTGGGAAATTGACGATAGAAGAAAGATCAAGGTTGGATATGATCCTTGGCCAAGATGTTATGTTGCATACATACTACCTGTGGAGATGATTGATAATCTAAAAGACAAAGGTATATGATTTCTTTATCAAATTCATGATCATACAAACTTGTCTCATGTTAGTCATAAATGTCTCTCTACCATTGATTCGGGGTTTGTTGGGGACCACCGTAATATATGGGATCAATATTTAAATGATCGTTATTGTGTTCATACCCACCATAGTGAAAAGGATGACACTCTTATTTGGACAAATAATGAAGTTGGAGGAAACTATCTGCCAAGTTTGGGTTATAGTGTTTCTAGAGATGAAGAATACCTCCCCGAACCTTCTTGGTGGAATTCAACTATGTAGAAATTAAACTATCCTTCGAAGACTAAATTTTTTTTCTGGTAGATATTCAAGCGGGAAAGTCCTGGTTGGTACAAATTGATTACTTTTCTAAGTATTGAGCCTATCATATGACCATTATTCCATGATTCTCCAGAATCAATTGAATGCCCATTTATTCAGTGTCCATATGTTTCCTCCATGTGGCAGTTTGCAACACAGTTTTTTGGTACCCATTTTATCTGGCATGGTGAAAACCTAATTGAAGCATGCAAGGAGTGGTATCACAATGTATCAACATTATAGAGCTTTGCTAGTTCTTCTAATGTGGGGTTTTTGGCTTGCTAGGAACAAAGTTATCTTTTAGGATGTCAAATCTCGTGCTATGGTATATGCTTCAAAAAGTGTGTCTATCCTGGAATCTTTTCCTAAGATGAAGGCTACTAATAAAAGAGAGTAATAAGAGAGATTATTATTGACAAATCAATCAACTGTTTCTTTTTCCATGGTGCTTCACAAGGAAGGCCTATGGTGGGCAGTGCAAGAGGTATTCTTTTCTTATCAAAGGGTCAACTGGTTAAAATATCTACGGCTTGTCCTCCATTTAGTGATTTCCAAAGGTGTTTAGTGGTTACAGGTCTCCAAATACTTTTTGTTAGTGATTGATTGGTTTAGATTAAATATTTCCCCTAAAAACATCATTCTCAAGCCACTCTTTGAAGACATCCCATGATATATGGTGTTGGTCACTGATATTTCTTTTTGTCATGTTTATAGGGAGAGGAACATGATAGTTAATTCTCTCTCCAAAATGGAGATTCATATGGTAGAGAATTCATGGATAATTTGGGATGGTATTGGAGAAATTGAATTTGAAAATGACATACAAATTCAACCACTCGGAATGCTTATACTTGATTATACACATAAAGGTACAATATTACTGTTGATATTTGGAGCCCATCACTTTTTGGCACCTTTGTCGAAGAGGTGTTCAATCTACAAAAGGATATCACTCATTCAAGTAAGTATTTTTGAAAACTCATTTATTTGATTCATTATTTCTATTAAACTAGGAATTTTAAGAAAAAAACACAAAAATGTAAATCATCTCTTTTTCTTGAAATCATTTGGAATAAATAAAATTTCTATAAAGACAAAACCATTAAAAACATTTACTCACACTCCTGTAAAATGAATTCCTATAAATAGGGATGATTTCGATCGATTTCTGCCAAAATACCCACTCATAATCCAAGATCAATCCATACGAGAGAAGAGGAAGAAAACTTTGAAGAAAATCTTGAGATAAATTCTCCTCCTTTTAAATCCATGAGCAGAATTGGTCTCTTTGGAGACACTTATATAGATTGGGAGGAAAAAACCATTGATTCAGAAGCTAAATAAAACCCAATAACCAATATCCCAATGGAAAAGGATGAGGATCTCATAACCCATTACTTTCCTATCAAGGGAGTCAATGATAATGAGGCCAGAATGAAAAACAATAACCTTTCTTCATTGCCTAACTTTCTGTTTGAATTATTGTGGCATTGATCTTCACTCAATGAGTGCAATTGAATTGTATTATTGTGCGGTGGAATGGAATGAAAAATACACACTGAACAAGACAAATTTCACTGAAAACAGATAAGTATTGTTGCGTATAATTACAATATAAAATTCATTAATTCCAACAGTATACATGAATGTTACATAAAGGAGAATTTGAATCATGTGGATAGGATTCGAATCTACCCTCTCAATACTAACTGAATGGCTAGCTAGAAGTCTCTAAATCACTATAAGAGCTCACTAGATAACTCCAGATGTCTATTTCAGTCCCTCCAGGGATGATTTTAAGAACATCCCCTAGTTTTATATCTATAAAAAATGGGCAAATCTCTCCTATATATAGGAAAATTTGAAGGCAATTTTATCAATAATATAATATGTACATATAAAAAAATTGGTGAATCTTTTATTTTATTATATAATGTTGTAAAATCTTGGCGAATATTTCACTAAGTCATAAGATATTGTAAAATCTTGGCTAATATTTAACTTCGTTATAAAAAATTGTAAAAACGAGTGAATCTTTCATTGGTTTATAAAATATTGTAAAAATAGATGAACAAAAACATTAGTAAAATAACATGAATCACCTCATCAACAACAGAACATGTAGACTCACGAGTCACAATTGGAAGGTGTCAGTGAAACACAGCTACACTGACTATATTCAGGGCAAGTGGGGACTCCACTTATTATCTCATCCCTTAATGATCCAGTGGACATGTGGGGACCTGAATCTTGACAAACCGATAAACTAATTGAATCAAACATTATGCTCGATGTTTTCTTCCACTAGTCAATTGTGGTCATGGAGGCTAATACATTTATGCATTGTAATTATGCCAATTGATTATTGTAGTAGATAAATGTTGGTCTCATTCCAATAGGTATCCTATGATCAATGCATAGGAAACTAGTACATAGACCATTTTTATATTCACTTAGCTATGTAGAGCTCATTTATTTTTTTGAATAACGATAAGTATTTACAAAGAAAATATACAATTAGCATAAAAGAATAAAAAAAGTGAAGACAATTAACTCATGCAACTAAAAGGTAATAAAAACATCTTTTCTAAAACCTTGAATCAATGGAAATCGACTAAAACCAATCTTGATTCAAGATACAACAAAGGGTTAAATCAAGCATCAAATGAGAACTAGAACCATTCAAGAGGATAACACAATATTTAACCAAAATACACACAAACTTCAAAAATCGACAAAATGCTTCAAACAAAAGCAATAAACAAACCATAAAAATTTGTCAAGATATTCGTGCTAAACACCAACATGGTTTCGCGTACTTGAATGAGCCCATTCTTGCATAGCGAAAGTGTTGTCAAATTAGTTATTTATCCTTTAATGTTAGGACATTATCTATGTGAACAGATAGCTCCTAGGACTAGCTTTCTTGAATTCCGGCATCATTTCCTATCACATACAAGAAAGAGACAATGTAAGAGATAAATATCAAACCATAAATATTAAAATAAGCTGCATGAAGGTAAGTTAGCTCAAATCATCAATGTTACAACAAAAAATTACAATGTAGAATCTATTTTTACCTAAAACACAGCCTCAAATTCACATACAGTGATCATCAACAAGGGTACATGGAACGCCTAGAATAAAATAAGACTCAAGAGTCCCTCATGTGTATTATATCATATACAATATTAGGTGAAATCCATTTTCCAATTCACGTTCTGACCCTGCTCCTCATTTTTAGACTTCTCTAGATGAACCATCATTATGATCATGCAAAACATTATGTTCCATATCAAGTTTCTGACAAATTTCTGATATTTTTTTCTCCCTTTATTTCGTTATTTCATTGCCAAAGAGCTAATGTTATATCATATGTAAATTTGTCAACCTCATACATTGTTACATAAAATCTTAAGCATGTATCCACATTTTTATCAATCTTGTTCCTCAAATTTGACTTCAAGAATGACAGTGCACTAAACATTCTCTCATCCTCCACTGATCCTAAAACCATGGTTTGGCATAAATCCACTAATTTGAAATATTTTGACATTCTTTTTCATAGGACTTTACTACCACTAATTTTAATACAAGCACCCTAACCACTCCAAACACAAATCCCTCAATATCGCACTTAGGTGGTTCTATTTTCAAATCTAAGTGATAATAAATTAGATGGTTACATAACCATTTCCGTTGAGTGCACTTCTCCAAACAACAACCCAAGTAGATTTTTTTACATGTTACAAGGTGCATATGCACATTCCCACATATGAAAACTCATCCACTCCAACTATTTTCATGCAGCATGTGTGCCCTCCTAGAAATGCATCTCCAATTAAATGTGCCATACTTGTCCACGTGTCAAACGTAGATGAAAAAGTTCTACAAGATAAAAAAAAAACCCACCATGGATATTTGCTCCCATGAAACACTCTCTCACTAAGTAAATTTTCCCTCATACAATAAGTTCTCATAAAATTAAAGGATAATGTAGAACAAGTTCTAAGAAACCAGACCAACAAGTCCATTCTCAATGCTAAATTGTGTCATTCTCCAAGCTACTAGTTAATAGTCACCTTACAATTTTTTAATTCAACCCGAGTAAAACCCTCGTTAGAATTTCAAAGCCTGAATTATGCGTTGTTGTGGCTCGAAGGCTAAGTGATCCATGCTAGGAAACATTTTTCAAAGGCTATGTTAAAAACATATATTTATGCCATATTCTCATGATTGATAGATTTGTATTGATCATTGTCCTCAAGGTTAAACAAGAATCAAATACCATAGCTAGAAAATGAAAGCATGAGATTGTATTCAAGTTTTAAACATTGAGATCTAGATCATTGCTAAAACAAATGTCTGGCTGATTGTTATCAAAGCATTAAAGTGTCTTAGATAGAGCACATAAGTGATAAAAGTGTTTACATTTTGAACAACTCAATTTAGAGGAAAGTTTCGAATGAACTCGATTAAAAGAAAAGGCTTGCACATAGTTTATGCTATAATTGAAAAGACCGGTAACAAAATTCAACAACTACATATCCATAACTAGCCAAAGCATATATGAGAAGGAATTTTATGTTTTTATAAGTATTAAGGAGGCTAACGAGTTGGAATTGGATTTTATTCTTTTTTCGTAAGTTCTCAATATGTTTTTACATGTCTATAAATAAAATGGAAAACTCAGATTGAGGCCCATGCTGGTGATTTCAAAGAAGCAATGACAAGCGTTTAAGTGTTGAAAGGAGAATCTTGAGCATAAGGATATTATTATTGTTATGTTTACACATGTCTCCTGAAGAAGACAAATTGAATACTGGTCAAAGCGAAAACCTTCTTCTACAGGAAAGTTCAAAAGAGGTTGATCCATTTTCTAGGTGACAAAGTCTCTTGCATCCAAGAATTTAGATGGATCAAAAGTCTCAAAAATCAGAAATACATATGGAAAATCAATTTTGACTTGAGTCATCGAGTCAAACTATTTTTAGAAGCCCCATATTTCTAGGCATATAATCAACAACAAGAGGATTAAATCCATCATTTCGGGAAGCATTAAAATATTCGATGGACAAGTAAGAGAGAACATCTGGCAGCAAGGGATCAACAACCAAACCAATTCCAGATTCGAAGACCATTATTCGAGTATTTCAACAATTCCTAGTTTTCTGCAGCAAATTAGTCTACCCATATTTCTCACAAATGTGTTAAGACCTCATCTATTTTGATTTCATTATTAGATATATGTTCCACAAGATTTGGAGTTTGTTAAGATAGTTTCACATATAAACTATCTTTTGTAAGGAAGAGAGAGGGGAGATCTTCATTCAGGAACAAGAGAGAAGGTCAATTTTTCTGCTTTTAGCAGTCATTAAAGCATCATAGAAAATCCTACTGTAACAACATCAAACTGAGTTGGCATCCATGTAGAAGATGACATAATTTGGAATGTTTTCCTTGCTTCCATTTACTAGTAGCAAGGGTGAAATGATTCCCTTAGATTTTAGTTCTACGTATTCAGATTTGAAGAGCAATATTGTAAATCAAAAATGCAACTTCCAGTGTGAAGTGGCTTATCAGCAAACAAAGTTGACAAAATGAGTGGAAAAAATAAACTGTTGGATCTTGCAGTATAGAAAATGTTGACATATATATTGTTTCTACCAAAAAAACATGAAAAACCACAAAGAGTAGATTGACATATATTGAAAAGGGAAGTATATGTTATATTTGAAATAAGGCGTGGATGAAGTGACCACATAAAATGTGAAGTTAGTGCATTTTTCAATGTTTCAAACTTGTCCATGGTAATGGTTAGGCACTAACACTTGTGAGTAAAGATGGTTCCAACTATGCATTGGATGAATTATGCTTAATTTTGATTGACAATATTAAGTCAATCCAAGTTTTTCAGCAGAAGGAGGCCTTGTCAAAGATTATAAAGGAAATATCTTGATTGTGTCCATCAGTTTCTTGGATTGAAAAATTAATAACCATGTAGAGATTGAATCCCTAACCTTGGAAGTCTAAACATATCCAATTGGGATTTAAGAACTTTGAAAGGGGACTTTGAGTTAGTTAGTATCATATGAATGAGAAGATTCACAGCACTTCTTGGGACATGGTTAGCATTAGCAAAAGAAATTGGATGGAGCAGGTTGTGTTGTAAAGGAGTTTTGTTTTGAATATGGAAGAAGGTCCAAGCTCCACTATCTAGGTAGAAACATGGTTAGACAATCAGGCTATTTATAGAAACCTTATCCTTTCAAACTTTCAAAGTCTCTGGATTCCCCCTCCATGAATGACGAGGGTGGAATAAGAGTGGAAGTTCAAACTCTCTCTAAGGAATTGGACAGGGATGAACCTTCCCCTTCCCCTTCCCACTCCATAAATACTCATTAATTAGGATAGGTTAATCCTTATCCATCAGTTTTAGTATCTCTTTCCACAACTCATTGTTTTAGGTGAGAGAAGAATTTTCTGCATTAGAAACATTTCAAAGGGTGGCAGGGAGACTTTGCTACCATGAGGCATTTTCAGTCTATTTGAACTAAAACAAGTATATATCTATATTAAACCTAGATATAGTAAGCACTAAGAGGGATCTAATTTCTTGATGTATACTTTTTTGTTCATATTAATTTTTACACATCAATAAAATAAAAAAATTTACACTTCAAGGAATTGGATCCCTCTTGGTGCTTAATAAATCCAGGTTTAGGATGGATCCATGTTGGTAATATGCTACATTTACACTGCATACCATAGAAACAAAGTAAATATCATCTGTGATGAGAAATGCAATAACCAGCATACAATTTATCTACAAAGAGGCAATAATATTGCAGAGACAGAATAATAACTTCAATAGTGGACAAGCAACTCTATACTGCTAAAAAATCAATAAGATAGAGCAACCTTAGCTATAAAAGGATATCCAAGGAAAAAATTCCATTCTTACAAATCCATATCCCGACAATCTTCAATAAGCAATGAAACCATGAAAAATGATATTGTTACAACCAGTCATGATTATCCCAAAGACTAGGATGTCTTTGATTGGACCCTTGAATCTAAAAGTATGCCATCAGATCCAATCAATGTGAAAGTCTACAATTGGTGTTCTTCGACATGTGACAGAAAACCTTTAAAACAATAATGGTATTTCCTTATAAATCGACACATTAATATTGTTTTCACATTGTAATACTGTGTTTTCTAATGTCATGTATTAACTTTAATGCATACACAAGCTCCCTGTTTGAGAGAAGGATAAATTTCTAGAAACATTTTTAGCAACTTTTTGCATCCCCCCATTACAATAGCAACTCAAGTTACATTCATTGCCAGAAAGGGCCATGCATTTGAATTGACGGAAGATGATAAATACTAAATACACATAAATAAATTAATAAAGAAACACATTAATATCTCGGTAGAAAAAAGTGGTGTATTAGAGATTGATTATACATATTTTATGATTTTATTAGTCGGTTCCAAAAGAAAAATGAAGCAACTATCTATTTCAACCTCTTGACAAATGATGAAAGTAGAGATTGAAAAATCCAAAAACAACTGACATACAAATGAAATTAATTATGTCTTAAGAATTCACACTCAAAACATCAAAATGGCAAAGCTTCAAACTAGTAACCATAAGAAAAAGAACACAAGAAATACCATTTGAAAAGTTACATTGAACCATATGTGCTTAATTCAAGAAGTATATTCCAATGTTTTTTTTAATTTGAAAATTTGCTCCTCTATTTGGCAAGTGATGGATTCCATATGTTAAATGTCTTCAAGTCCGTGAAATTTGTAGCTTAATGAATTCAATGATGTTCCAATTGGATTCCAAATTTGGCATATTGCGCTTGCAGATATAGGTTGTTTGTGTGCCTTCTACAGGGCTAAAGCCATAAAATTTGAATTATTTTAGACAGGTTTTGTGATTGTTATAGGTTTCCCTTAGCTCACATTCCAAGGAATGTATTTGCATATTTAAGAAGTATTTTTATTGCATCCTTGGAGGGGAAAATTCATGCAAACTTGAAGTATGAGTTTCAATAATTTTTTTGGGAGCTACAACTATAAAGAGAGGTAGTTGAGCAGACGTTGATTAAGATTCACAAACCTGCTAAGAATCCTCAATAGCAAGAAATAAAAATAGATCCAAAATAGAGGTTGATTCTATGTGAAATAGAAAATATTGTATATTGAATAATATTGGACTTGAGAGGGATTGATCAGACCTTTATAGAGACCTTATTGTGAGGCAAGATTGAAAGAGTATTGAAAAATAGAGTGTTTGAAAAAGACCGAGCCTCATTGATTAAGAATATTTTTTGATAATCCAAAAGGAAACATGAGAAGGAATATTTTACCATGTATAAGCAGATATGAAAATAGTACCTTGTAGCTAGATCTTGGAGCATATTGAAGTTTAGAAGTTTATTGTGATCTGATGGAATATCAAGGACTAATTTGAAGTACATTAACGAGCTTGGGGAAAAGCATTGAGAGTAGCATTGAATCTGATTAGAGAAGAGACATGTATGTTAGATTAAGTAGAGTATTTTGGCAGAGTTGTAAGTAGGTGAAGAGTAGACTTGAGGACTGATCTCGATACATACATGGTTACTAAATAATGATAAAACTACGTATGTTTGATGAATTGTTAAAGAAGTAAAAAGTGTTAAAAAGGTTCATGATATTTATTCACCCCCCTCTCAGTATCATTTTGTGTTCCAAGAATTAGAGACGACTTCATGCTGTTAGAATAATCAACCCACAGTTACCTACCTTAGACATTAATTAAATCATTTTTGTCTTATTACCTAGTGTCCTAGATTCCACTCAATGCTAGTTTCCTTCTACATGTCCTAGAAGTCAACACCTGCCGAAACTGAGTCATGGAGTGCTTGGGAAACTTCTTGGAAACCCATTTTAGCATGTCTGCTTTATTCTAGATCCTCCAAAGTGCATATCTGCTTTTTCTAAAAAGATGCATGTTTTATTGAGAATTAAGGCAAAAGGAAAAGCCAGACTAGGTGTAGTTGACTTGTTTTTTGCCCACATCATCCTCCCTCCTTTTCTCCTAATAAAAGCATGTATGATTTGTCTTTCCATACCTCATTATCTTTTCTACTTAACTCATCCAATTCGTGAGCATCTTGGTGGATTTGGAAACTTCTTTATGCACCTATGGGGGATTTGACTAGATTTAGTAAGCCTACTTTTTGACCTTTTTGAATGGAATCCTTATGCATCCGAATATATCATGTAATTATATATTGCAGTATCCTATTACTTCATAAGGTTGGATATTGTACACTTATTCAATACAGATTAGTGCTATGCTTCAATTTCAGTCTCCTTTGATGTTAATTTTGCATGTTTGATTAGCAATTTTGTGAGTGTAATTGTTCTATCTCTTGGGTTCAATTTCCACATGGTATCAGAGCCTTTGCAAATCAATTTATCTCCTTCCATATTTCTATTTCAAGTTTGACGTATTGACTAGGAGCACATTCTGCTGACTAAAGGTCACCGTTTTTGAGCTATGGACCAATCTCAGAAGATCATCTTGACTCCATTCATTTTCTTTGAGTGGAAAGATGAGATGGAGATATTGTTGAGAGTGAAAGGTATCTATAGGGTTACTATGGTAATTGAGGCAGATCCCAATGCAACTGTAGAGAAAATCAAATGGCACAACAGGAGGGATGAGGCCTATGGTCTTTTGTATCTAAGCATTTCAAGAGACCTCCTCTTCCATCTTAATGGATTGACATCACCTAATGAAGTGTGGGAGAATCTTGTAGATATTTTTTGTAAGAGAGATGAGATGAGAGGACATCAAATAGAGAATGAGCTGATCTCCTTGAGTCCCAATAGCTTCGAATCCTTGCAACTCTATTTTTCCAAGTTTAAAGCCCTTGTTTTGCAGCTAAAATAGTGTGGGATCAAAAAGAAGGAAGAGAAACTAGTTTTGGCCATACTTTTGAATCTTGGCCTTGACTATTCAGTGTTTTTTTCCACCTTAAGTTGACAGCTTGAGCCTGGAAGATGCCTAAGCTTGCAGAGTTCATGGAATCCCTCACACAGGAACAAGATAAGTTGGTGATGATGGGCACCATAAAACCTTCCAAAGACCAAGCTTTGGTTGCTGTAGATTCAAGGGTGGATTCAAAAAGCAAGAAAAAAGCTAAAAATACACTAGAGCAAAAGAGAGACAAGAACAAGTCTCAAGAGGAGCCCCAAGGTTCCAAGAAGAAATTCCAGAAGAAGAAGAACGAAGGATAAATGAGCAAGTGTGCATACTGCAGTAAGGGCTATCATCTTGAGAACTCTTGTATGAAGAAGAAAATTGAAATGTTGACCCAACTCTTGGAGAAGAATAACATATCCCTTCCTGATTGCTCAAAGAAGAGGGAAGGAGGATCAAATTCAGAGGACAGAGAGAGAGTACATGCCTTGGTTGCTGGCACATCAAGCTCACCTAGCTTCATCATAGAATCTGGAGCTTCCAGACATATGGTTTTGAAAAAAGAGGAATTTTCCTCTCTTGACATGTTGAAAGGTCCACCAATAGTTTTGGGAGATTACTCTCTCATTGACAGTTTGGGGAAAGGACGAATTGATCTTGACCATGGTAAGTTTAATAATGTGTTGTATGTTCTAGGTCTTGCCTCTAATCTCTTGTTAGTGTATCAGATGACTCACACTGGGTCTCCAAAGAAGGTCATCTTCTCCCCTGATGATGTTGAAATCACTGAGATTTCGAATGGTAAAGTCATAGCAAAAGGTGTTATTGATCACACTTCGAAGGTATACATTTTTTCCCATTTTCTACCCTACTCAAACCCCTCTGCTCTTTTGGTTCATGCTAATGAGGAAAGCAAGCTTTGGCATGAAATATTTGGCCATCTTAACTATAAGTATCTTTCTGATTTGATTGAAAAAGATATGGTCATGGGGTTACCAAAGATCAATTTTTCCAAGTGAGTCTGTCAAGGTTGTATCCTAGGAAAACACCGAGAGCACAAATTTGAGAAAGCTAGTCATGAGAGAACCTCTACACCTCTTGGGTTGATCAACAGTGACATTCCTGGTCCATTTCCTCATATGTCCATGAGTTAAGCCAAATATGCATTGAACTTCATAGATGAATTTTCTAGGTATTGTTGGGTTTAATTCCTAAAGCATAAGTCTGAATTTTTTGACCTCTTCAAAGTCTTTAAATCCTTGGTTGAAAACCAGTCTGAAAGGAAACTCAAGATCCTCAGATCTGACAATGGTGGTGAGTATGTCAAGTCTGATTTCATTCAGTATTTTAAAGATGCAGGTATTCATATGCAGCATTCAATCCCTCACACACCACAGCAAAATGGTGTTGCTGAGAGAAAGAACAAGTCATTGAAGGCGATGGCAACCTGCATGATGGAGGCTAAGACTTTTCCACCAAAGTTTTGGGCCGAGGCTATAAAATATGCATCGTACATCCAAAATAGGGTTCCTCATAAGTAGCTTGATGGTATGAATCCTTTCAAATCTTGGAGTGGTCACAAGCCAGATGTGACACATTTTAGGATTTTTGGCTCAAAGGCTTGGGCTAGAATTCCAACTAAAAAGAGAAAGGGGATTTGCAGCCCCAAAGCCAAGAGTGCCTATTTGTTGGGTATTCTAAAGATTCAAAAGGGTACAAGCTGATAAACTTGAGCACTAACAAAGATTTCATTTAAACAAGTGTTTAGTTCCAAGAAGAGCCTTTAGTAGCAGTTGAAGTTGGAGAGTCTTCTTCACGACCAGATCCATTGATTGTAAGTGGAGAGACTAATGGGTTTTCTGATTCTGATATGTCTGATAATTATGATTTGATTGCAGATAGTGATATTCCTACAAGACCAAAATTGGCAGCAAAGACCATTCATGCAGCTGGGGAACTAGCTGGAAATCCTAGTGACACTAGGAGGACTAGATCTTAGTTTAAGAGTGCCCTTTGTATGAAAGATCATTTATTTGCTGAGAAGTGCTATCTAATGGTTGAATCAGATCCACGGACATATGAATATGCAGCACATGATCCAATATGGAAAACATCCATGAAATAAGAATTCAGCTTGCTCCACAAGAAAAACACTTGGGAACTAGATGATCTTCCCCCGGGGAGGAAGCTAGTTCAATGTAAGTGGGTTTTCAAGACTAAGTTTTCTACTGATGGACCACCTTTGAAATATAAGGAAAGATTGGTAGCCAAGGGCTACTCAAAATTACATGGTATTGAATACAATGAAACCTTTTCACCAGTGGCAACGATGGACTCCATAAGGCTAGCTTTAGCCATTGCAGCTTCGAAGCAGTGGGAGGTACATCACATGGATGTGAAGTGTGCTTTCCTAAATGGAGATCTCACTAAAGATATTTACATGCAGAAACTTGAAGGGTTTGTTTATAATCCATATTTAGTGTACATTTTAAAGAAATCATTGTATGGGCTCAAGCACTACATCAGACTGCTTGTGCATGATGGTACCATTCATCTACTCTTCTGTGCATCTTCAGAACAACTAGCAGACATCTTCACCAAATTTTTTTCTGATAAGACATTCATAAATATCAAATCACTATTGGGGATTGCTGATCATACTGTGAAGCATGATTGATGACAGTATTTCCAAATCTTGTTTTCCTGTCCATGTTTAAGGGAGGATTTTCCTTTGGGTTTTTGCCTCTTTCCTTGGTTGTATTGTGAAGCAGTATGTAAAGGGTGACTAAGCCTTGTTTCTAGGACCTATATTTTTATGATTTTTACTCATAAATTCAGGCTTAAATGGGGGTGTTAGAATAATCAACCTATATTTACCTACCTTATACATTAATTAAATCATTTTTTTCTTATTACCTAGTCTCCTAGACTCCACTCTATGCTAGTTTCCTTCTACATGTCCTAGAAGTTAACACATGCCAAAAATGAGTCATGGAGCACTTGGGAAACTTCTTGGGAACTCATTTTATCATGTATTCTTTATTCCATATCCTTCAAAGCGCATATCTGATTTTTCTAAAAGGCTGCCTGTTTTATTGAGAATTCAAGCAAAAGGAAAAGCTAGACTAGGTGTAGTTGACTTGATTTTTACCCGCATCCTCCTCCCTCCTTTTCTCCTAATAAAAGCATGTATGAGTTGTATTTTCATCCCTCATTGGATTTCCTACTTGACTTAGCCAATTCATGAGCATCTTGATGGATTTGGAAACTGCTTTATGCACCTATGGGGGATTTGACTAGATTTAGTAAGCCTACTTTTTAACCTTTTCAAATGAAATCCTTATGCATTCGAATCTCTCATGTAATTATATATTGCAGCAGCCTATTACTTCCTAAGGTTGGATATTTCACACTTATTCAATACAGATTAGTGTTATGCTCCATTTTCAGTCTCCTTTAATGTTAATTTTGCATGTTTGATTAGCAATTTTGTGAGTGTAATTTTTCTATATCTTGGGTTCAATTTCCACACTTTCCCCTTGGACTGTTGAATAGGGTTGTCTATCCCTATATTTTTAAAAAACATACCTAGATTTGTTCTTCTTGTTGTTGTACTTGACCACAATTAGCTCAGAAAACTCAGATTTATCCCAAAATAGACTTATGTCACAATATACCTCCTCTGTAAATGTTGTACAGGGTTGTAGATTGTATTTTATAGGTCCCAAAGTTCCTAGGAGTTCTTAGGAACCTCTCCTATCTGAGAATTAGAGGTGTTTGATACTGTTTGGCATGGAAAGGGGACCACCTACAAAACCCCACAAGATTTTGAATATCCCACCCACTAAACCATATAAGAGTTTGAATTCCACAAGCCCTGGATCTCTAATCCTTCAAAATCCCTAAAATAAGGTATGTCTAAGCCTAATAGAAACTCATTTATCAAACATAAAAGGCATAATATGATAAAAATATTATGAAGAGCTATCAACCATCTGTTGTGCACCATACATATATCAACCTATTTATTTTGTTGAGGGGCATGATGAAATGAATATGTTTGATTTGAGGTTGATAGGTTTTTCAAATTCAAGAAGAAATGGTTTTTGCTACTAATCTAGTCCATATAAGCACTTAAATTTCCTGAAATTTTCTTTCAATGCACAGGTTTTTCCTCAATTAGGATGGGACATATTTTTCTATTGTTGTTTGAGGTTAACAAATACCAGGACTAATTAGAAATATACCATATCAATTAATTAGGTTGTTAGGAGGATCAACATGTGTTAAGGTCATCAAGGAATGTGCCTAGGACTCATTTTGATTGTTGTATGAGGATTAAACAAGACAACATGCCCATGTTTTCCTTAACCATTTCAAACTATGTCAAACTCCATTATATTGTCCAAGACTAATGGGCCTTTCTTTCAGCCCATCTAAATCATATAGAGTGCCATCAAATAGTAAATTGCTTATGAAATGGTATACATCATCCTCTTTATCAACCACTTTCTGTTTATGAAAGACAAAATGTTATGGTCTGGAAAAATTGTTGTGAGGAACATGAATGACTTCACTATTGTTGATCGAAATCCTTTCATATTTCAGAATTCAGGGCCAATTACATCATGTACTAATATTTCTTTGCATATATAGAAATACTGTAATACTTCACATAATAAACTCATAAATGAGACCTTGAAAAAAATACTGCCCAAATATCTGAGCTTAATACATCCACAAAAAATGTCTACTTCTCAAAAAATGACTGTAAATGGAAGTACTTTGCTAATTATTTTAAACAGATTCTAAATAGACTATAATGATCGACTAAATGTTTTTCATAACCTATCTGTAAAAACATTTTTTTGTTCTGAGAACCCCTAGTTAGTATACCACTTGGCTTCACTTGTCCATGATATCATATATAGCTTGCCCAACTAGGATAATTTAGAAATGATTTTTGAGATCAAAAACATTAGTTGTCTACATTTAAAACTAAATAAAGATATTCCACTACCCAAGAAAAAATTTCAGTTTCTAGAGATTTCTATTGCTCTCTGGAATTGATATATTTCTATCTCATAATTGAAGGGATGAAAACAACTATAAGTGAATTAACAATTGAGTGGAGGTGGTCTCTCTCTATAATAATTACCTACTAACTATTCCTACATTGGAAACAAGAACTCAGTTGTTGAATAGTACCTTAGGGTACAAGGACTATGTACAAAGTGAATTTTTGAAGGTAGAGGAAGAAATCATACATCCAAATAGGCATCCTTTTTACTCTAACATCACAAGGGAGGATTTTACCTTTCTATGGTCCCTTTTGCAGATTTTGTAAGATCTTAGCTTTGTATAATACCAAGTTTACATTTTTTCTATGATGCTTATTGATGCACAATGTGCTATGAATCCAGAAGACACAAACAATATTTTTTGGTGGTACTTTAATTAGGTGAACCATGGCTTTAGTATAAAAGTAAAGGAGACTTGTTGGGAAAGAAAGGTAATAGGACTCTTTGATAAACAAGAAGCATTAACTATGTGAGCACCTATTGCATTCAGTATTGGGGAGTAGGTATGTTTTTTTACTTATTTAGGCTTCAACAAATTGCATCTTCAGATTAAGAAGTATTCTCGAACCAAACCATTGTCTGTGAACTGATCCTATCACTTTTGTAGGTCTTGATGCAATTCAGAATAAGTAAAAGAAATGCCCAACCGACATTAGATTATGGTTTTGTGGAGAGGAATGATAAAAGTGGTTCAAACAAGGATATCTTTACATTAACTGTTATATAAATAAAAATATAACATAATATATATATATATATATATATATATATTAATACTAATGATAAATTAATTAATTAAATCAAAAGACATGCCTCTTAGTAAAGACACGATGGGATTATTGTAAATGTAATATCATCATATATCTTTTATTGTTCCATTAACCTTAGAAATTTCAGAATCAGATCCATTTTTTTTCGACAAATTGGATATAGCCGAGTTGAATGGTATGGAAACCACAACACACATTGATATAACTAAATGTTATGGTGTTCCTAAGTCTATATTAGCATTCCTATGTCTCAATTCTCTTGGTGGAACAATTGATTTTCTATTACGGATTCAGTGTGGCAACATTTAAGTTTCCATGTTAGCCAAGGGAACGAGGCGGTTATTTGTAAAATAGTTTAAGATGGTTGTTGGTCTGATGGTAATAATGTAGCAAGATGCAAATACATTGGAGACTTGTGTGGCATGGTCTTGGAAGTTTAATATCCAAACGAATCCAGTCAACATCATATAACTCAAAACATATTTTGCACCTCATCTATTCTATTTCTTACATAGATCCTCTTGAGGTTCACGCCAATTGATTTTGAGTTGTCCACCAGTCTGCATCCAAATGAATGTCAAAAATAGTTTCTATTTTTCCTCTTACAGTGATGTTACAAAGTCATAGAATCATTATTGTGTAACAAGATATCTATTTGTTTGATGTTTGAACATAGATTTTTTCATGCGATATAATTCGGAAAGAAAACTGCATGTAGATAAGCTTATGTAACTGTAAGTGGAGAAGCTTATGTTCTCTTTAGTGGTCACATTATTAATTCATAGAAATGCTCGTGCAATAATTGCAACAATGTAGTGAAATATATCTCAAAGAAAGGACCAGACTTTCTCATGCTATATACCTCAATAAGACAAATGCAAGTTTAGAGATTTAGTTAATTATCAGAAAATGCCATATTGTCAAAACCAACAAAATGGAGCTCACACAGATAATAACCACAAGTCAAAGAGGGCCTACAAAGCATGACATCAAAACTAGTAGAAATGATGGTAATAGAGTGAGGGAGGATGCTATCACATCAAACCGAGGGCTTGCACCCCAAATCCATATAATTTATTGAGTAAGCTATAAAGAGATGTTGACATTGTGTATGCTTTTGATAGTGTTTCAATTACTGAAAAATAATTATTCTAATTTCTTATCCACTAAATTCCAATCTTTTCTAGTGATAACCAAAATTCAATTGTGTGGAAGAAAACATATCTAGCAGTGTCATTTATCCATCCTGAAATCCCCCCTCAATTGTTTAGTTCCTACATTGGCACATATCATTCAGGAATAAAACAATGCTAATAATATAAAATGAGGGAGATTGCAGAGTATGTTAGCTATCACAATGTCTTCCTTATAATTTTTTTTTGTATCTCATGCCAAAAGGATTTCTCTGTTGCTCATAGCACATTTGGTGTCTCACAATAGGCTACAAAACAAACTTATATAGTGTTAATTCATGAGTTCCAATTGTCTTGAAAGTTTGAAAGTTGAAACCATGGGTTGGGAATTGTTAACATTTTTAGAATGTTGCAACAAGTTTTACCAGACTAGTAAATGTTCCATGATTCCATAGAAAAGACGGCATAAACACAAATTAAACCACATAAATCATAAAAAATATCCAAAGCAAAATGTTTGGATGATGAATGATATCAGGTTGCTCAATTCCAATAGGTTATAGTTCATCGTAGGAATCATGTTGTTGAGTCATTTTAGTAATGTAACACACCCAAATGTTTAGTCTTGGGCATATTCTATACAACATGGAGATAGTCATAGAAAATCACCTGCTATGCTATCGTTGCTATTTGAAAATTCTGAAGATATATTGCAATCAATCAAATTTAGTAGCTCATAATCCAGACCCATGTTAAACTAAAAACTCAGTGAAAAAAAAGATTTGTATCCAAATTGCATACTAGGTCTTAAGTGAAGATCCAAAAACTCATGCCATGTTACTTAATACTTGAGTCTCTTAGACTCAGTAAAGACATTGATCATTGGAAATCCTTTCCTACCAGCATAGATGGATTAAAACTGCCATTGCTAACCACCTCAATAGAAATACAAGTTATATGAAGGTTTTTTCATGAACAATGCTATTTGAAAATAAGCACGAGACATCAAAAAGATCAACTATCTGTTTCTGGACTTGATCCACACTAATTGAGTGAGGACAATTTCTAACCACTGGCTCCACAGTAAATCAACGAACTATGAGCAGCCATAATTATTCTCCATGAAAAGGTATTCATGGTAACTTTCCTCTTCCTTATCGTAAATTCATTTGCCATCTCCTATTTTTTCCAGGCATCCTCTTTTGTCTTCCAATATGATTTGGAATCAGAAGCTAATGAATTAAATGTGCTTGATTGCAAACAAAATACAAAGGAGAATGCTAGTTTTAAAATGGCCAATCAAATTATGAATATACTGGAGCAACACAAAATTGTTGATGTATTAGCTAAGATTCCAATATGTATACCTAACATGATTTTCTCATCTTTGTTTGCAGGATGAAGCATTGCTAGGTCAGAAATTAGACCCCAGATTGGGAATAGATGCAGTCACAAGACTAGGTGAAAAGAAGGTGTTGCAAGAAATACAAAATTCATTTGAGGAATATATTGTATATATTGACCATCGTGAATACTACCAAGAAAGAAGGCTTAACAAATTAGGTCTTATGGGTGAACAAGGGGATATAATCTTCTGGGAACAAAATCATCCATGTTCGCATATAAAATGCCCAATAGAGAACTGAATCCTTCTGTTGATGCTGATGGTCAAAACGTGTGGGCAAAGGGCCCAGGGCATGAAAGTGAAGGAACTAGTGTGGAGGTTGTGATTATGCACGGTGGGATATTCATGTATATAATCAATCATGGTGAAGTGCAAAGGGTGAATACCTACCGAATATTGGATGAGTGTCAATTGTGATGGTCTCAAGATAGATAAATTTTGTATATCAACTTCAACCTTCTACTATAAACCAGAGAAGAAATAATTTAAAGAATAAACTAAGCTATAAAATTTCTGTAGATAGAAGAAACCTTGAACAAATTAAGATATTTTCCACTTAGGAGTAAGCAACTGTGAAATTGCTTTCCATGAATCCACTCAGCCACCATAAAGACACAATTTTCAATTGAAATCAAGCTTGATGCTCACCCCTGACTCTTGCGGCATTACATAGGTACAAAAACGTCCCCAATTGACTAAATCTATCCACATTTTTTCTCAAATATGGACCAAATCGAGTACTAAAAAGTCCCCAATTGACTACATATCCATGTTTTTCTCAAATAATTGCTCCACAAACCCAAATCGAGGATGAACCAAGTCCATTTTACCCAGTCCTTGTTGCAGTCCAAAAGAAAGAAGAACAAACAACACCTACACCTTACATACACCCTAATTATAATCGTCATTTTGACCAATGACAGGGTCAAAATGAATATTCACAGGATACTTATGCGGACATGCAAAAATATCAACAGATTGAGCAACAATTAATATGAATCATCGCACAAAAATATCTCAGAGCTCCGATAAAAATAGATCTGGGATGGACCGCAACAGATACAATGCGGCAATTCTCCTGGGGAATCCATAATTCGTATCGGCTCATTTCCTCAAATGGGCGCAAAATACAAAAAGGGAAGAAATCTTGAGATGACAGATTAAAGTAAATTATATATTAAGGTCAATACATATTTGAGGACAAAGATTCCCTTAAGGGGAAGGCAATGTAACGAACGTAAAACAAATATAATAATTAAATAATTAATAATAAACGTAATTAATTATACTTAACATGAAAGGACATGACCTTTCACTCAAAATCCCCAAGCCTTATTTAATAGGCGAGTTATCAACCATTGTAATCATCTATCATATCTTTTATCATATCCTTTATCCTATCATCAATTTATATATTATTATGGCGTATTCGATATTCCAAGTCTTTTGGTAATAATTATTTGTGTGAGCGAATAATTGTTCGCTTCATGTGGCTGTAAAATCCATAATTAGATATTCGCAATTAAGTAATTTTTGAAATAGCCCACATATCCGTAGATAATAAAATATGAATAAATTGATAGAATAAATTGATAGATAAGTCCAAATTTCAATTGAGGGCCCATTATTTATATTTTGGCGGAATATCCTTTCATTAAGAGTCACGTCTTTTCGTAAATACATTATTAATTATTATTATATATTATTATTTATTTTATATATATGTTGATGTTTATTATTATTATTGTTTTCTGTTTATTATTTAAGTTTATTACATTTCCACTCCCTTGGAAAGGCTTTGTCCTCAAAGCCTTATAATGTTTCTGCATCATTTTTTGTGATGTCACGGCTAACGAAACATGTCGATACGAACTACTAAGAGTTGAGCACAACTTCCAATATGTGGACAAATCAATCCATCCCAAATTGATTTGTTGTAGACAGTTGGCATTCCATACTGATCTATCATTAGGAGATTTGATCACATTGGTATTGCTATCTTTCGACATTTCCCACTTTTTAGAATATCTGTTTTTATGGTTGGGGTGTCGATACAAAATTTTTGCAATATCATTTTCTTTTACGAGTGTCATTTTTTTAGCATTGGTCTGAGCATAAAGTTGTATTTTCGTCTCTTGAGGTTTTAAGTTTTCATTCTATATCTTTTCCAACTTGTTTTGTAACTGCATGTTATCATTTTGAAACTTGTTAATCACTTCTACATGTGATTTTATGTCATATTCAAACTTCTTAAGTTGTTCCTTAAGATCTTCATTATGCCTTTTGATACAACGATTTTCTTCCTGTTTGTCTAGAATTTTTCCTTCAATTTCTTCCATATATTGTTCTTCCCTCCGACTACTTTTCAAATTCTTACTCTTGTCATACTGCTGCTGGGGTTTTTTTTCATGATCAATTTCCACTTTGATTTTCCATTGTATTTATTTATTTAGATCCTTTATTAAATATTTATTCCATTCTAATGCTCAAACATCATTTATTGTCCTCCTTATTCGAAATCCCAAAGGTTTCACCCCCAACCTAGGAAACCAGTGTTGATGTATTTGTAACTTCGGAATGTATTCACTTGTATATTTTATATATTGTATTTCATTAAACCATGATGTTCCTATTAGGATAATAAATTAATGTAATCAAGTCATGTAATGTCATAAAGGTTAACCCTCATTTGTAAGTTAGGGGCAAAGTCCCCACAGTTGAGGGGCATTAGTGTTATGAGACCCTCCTAGAGAAGTTGGCCCTGGTAAGTAATTGTTAATTCTGAAACTAGTATAAATAGAGAGTGAGCCTCTCTATTTGATACACACACTCACCTAGCTATAGCGAATAGGTGAGAGAAGAGGAGCTCACACAAGTGAGAGAGAGAATAGTTGTTGGAGATCATCTTTCTGTGTTTGGGTTTTACTACTGCCATTGATGCTCATTCTATCTCTGAGGAAGTTGTGGGGTTTTCTCCTTTATGGTTTCCCCGAGGAAAATATGTGTGTCTATTGTCTCTTGTGATTGATTGTTGTGCATGTTATTCTCTCAGATAATATCCTAAGATCATATTGTCTAATTGATAAAAATCTAACATCGTATCAGAGCTAACCTGAGAAGAAGACATAGTGCAGCTACAGAGTCTAGGGATTCTTATTTTTTTGGGTCTCTCTCCACATATAATCAACAAATGGTGGCTAGGATAACTCTCCACTGGAGGGCGCATCTCACTATGATTTGGATTTTTTATTCAATTATCACGTGGAATCATGGTAGGCAACTCAAGGATCAACTGCATGATTTCGTGTATGTCATTTAAAATATTCCCTGCGTTTTCAGACCTGGAGTATGTAGCTTGTTTTGCAGGTGACTATGTTTGATAGCATTTTTCTTACCTATGTCTCCATGTTGGAAATGTGCACTTTTTATTTCCTAAAAGTCCATTTAATATCACCTATGATTTCATATCTGAAATGTGTATTTTTATATTTATCTCCGCTTGATGAGTTCCTTCGAAGTTCTAATATTTTTATTTCTATTGTAAACCCCAAACTAATGTGTTTCCATTGGAGTTCCTATATATATATGGTATGACTTTTGATTGGTGTTTTTTACTTTTGGGAAAATATAGATGAGATTTTGTGTTAATGTAATAACATTTTTTCAAATCTAAGTTGAAATGGAAATATTAAATCCTGCGCTTGAATGCAAGGGTAAACGTCTACGACCTGGAAGGTAATTACTTAAGTTCGATTCGTAACCCATTCTGGATGTATGTGTATGGAAAAGTTATTGCCCATAATTTACATTTAATTTGCTTATGGAATTTATACTTTTGTTTGCCAGACAATAAACCTTTCTTTTCTTTTTCCTGCGTTTTTTATTTAATGTAGAGATCTAGAATTATTTATTGAGATCTGAATACATGTCTTTGGCGATCTATTTTTATTGATGCAAATCGTTACCCTGTGATGACCGACGAACAAGCCCTTGTTTTTCCTATGTTTTGCTTAATGTAGAGATATAGAATTATTTATTGAGATCTCATTACATGTCATTTGCGATTTGGTTTTTGTATGAATGAATCCTATCCAGAATTGATGATTGTATATGATGGATTAAATGTGTTTTGGATGTATGGATCTGGTGTATAGATGAATCCATCCAGAACTATTGATTGAATCTGATTTTTTTAGTGTATAGATCCAGTATTGTGTAATGCAAGGAAGAGACTCGATATGTGTCTTGAATTGATGAACAATGGATAGGATCGGCTTTATAATTTTCTCTTTGATCCTCACCTTTAGTCTTATATGGGACTCACTCTTCTTTCTAACCGAGGCAAAACCCAGAATTCCCCGAGCACTTTTATATATCATCCAGACCCAAACTGTTTGAATCCCATAGTGGACAGAGAAGGAAGGGCAGCTAGCTTCTTGCTTAATGTGTTTGCACAAGGTGGAATGATACATCCCCGGACAGAACAACCCCTGATTGGAGGAACACCTGGTTTAGCACCTCCTGACACATCCTCAAGGGAAGGGAGTTTTACCAAGAGAAAGACATTTGGAACTAGCTCAATCGCTTCGAAGAAATCATTTGGTAGTGGGAACCCCTATTTGGGATTTGGATTGGTATATGGCAAGGCAATGTTTATTATTGCATGAAGCTGGATGGTTAAAGAACTTATTGCTTGATCGATCAGATGAGGGTGGGTTACTGTAGCCTGAGTTGCAGGTCCATATCCAGTTGTTGGTCCACTTGCATTTCTCTGGAATTACTATTCTCCAAGCCCTTTTGGATCTCCGTTGGAGCAACTTCTCAAAGAAAATAAGGATAGAAGAACCAACCTTTTCTGATCTTCTCCGATATAGAATAAGTCAGTTGCTCGGAGTTCTAGAATGCCCTCCCTTAAGTCTTATAGCTAGGAAGAGGTTCTGTAACAGAAAGAAACAGAAAGAACTAAGCCCAGTTCTAACAGCTAAAATAACCTCAAGTTCAGGAGCTTTGTGAGAAGAGGTCTAAAGGAATAGGAAGTGGGTGTCCGAAAATTCTTGAATCGTATCATCATCCAAAGCTCGGCCGAACCAGAATATAATACATAGTACCTGTAATCATAAGTTCTAGGGTAAATATGTATAAAAAAGAAAAGTCTAAATAGAAGTAAGGAATAGATCCACCCAAGTAAGTCTTTCCAAATTTAGGGGTCCAACAATTTTGAATAAAAATAGCAAGAAGGCAGTTAAAACGATCCAAAACCCATAGAGCTTATAAGATAAGTTCTATAGCATTACATACTTCCCCCCTAAGCGCATTCATCCAAGTGGTAGTTCTAACAGGGTAGGTCTAAGCCTATAGGTGGGTGGGTAGTAAGGAAACACTTCAGTAAGGTAGAAGGGTAAGGTGGTTTATCATGCATGCCATCTCTCCCATGCCGGGGGTCTATAGTTTACCTCGCTAGGATGAATTCATCAAATGGTATAAGTATAACGGGTATAAGTCTGAAGGTATATAGTTTGTATGGTAACACAAAAGTAAAGGGTAAGATAGGATAAAGGGTTAATAGGAATAGTTCCCTCCCTCCAAATATTAATAAATCAAGTATGATCCATCTCCCTCCTATCAATGTATGAAACTTGTCCAGCTCTATGTTGAAGCACATAAACGCTGCTCTCTCTTCTCCATGTTTTCCCTACCTTTCTGATTCCATCGGATCCAATGCCGTAAGTGTAAGATAGTAAATAGAAGTTGTAATGAAGGAAGTATGGGTATTTGGTTGGTAAAAATAGAGAGTAAGTAAGCATAAGGGGTGTAGCGGGTAAATATTAAAGACTTTACAAGAAGTGATATGTGGTGGATGGTTGTTCCTTTGGAAATTACATGGTGTTATCCTGTAAAAAGGAATAGTTGTCAATATGAAATAAATGTATAGTTAGTGAATGCTTGAATGGATTATGAATAGCTTCTGATTTCGTTCTTCATACAGGGTCCAATTCACTGGCTCCAAGATTCAGTTTGAGCCCCCGTTGCCCAACCCCAACTTAGCAAGGGGCATTTCTATATTTCCATGCTCGAGTGCCTATGCTTCCATGCACATTTTCAGGACATCGCGGCTAAGATGCATATTTTCAATATTATAATAAAGCCAACTATTATCTATGGGGTCATGATCCGGGGTTCTCTTACCCCATTTTTTGGTACCCTTCATTTTGTCATTTTGAGTCTCGTAATCTATTCTAGTCCTTCTTGGTTTTAATGTCTTTGCACTGTAAAGAATATTTTTAATGCTATTGAACGAGAATGAAGGAGTCCACTGAACCTTGATTTCCTAAAGGTTTGGTGTACATCAAAAGGACGATCCTATATGCTTTTTTGGTATTTAATGGGCATTCGCGGGGATGATGGAGCTCGGATCACATTATATTCTCGTTCTGAAGGTGACAATTTGGGCCTACAGTGTTAAGTATTAGAGCTCTCATTGAAGAGGTAAGCATCCTTGGCTAAAATTCTTAGATTCTATTTTCCATCCTCGTATTCAAAGTTGCATGGTGGATTGTTGGTTAGCAAAGCTGTGCTAAAGCTTTTGATAGCCTAACGGGTCAAAGGTTCAAGGCCCAAGCCTTCATTTCCAAATTCAAATGCTTTGAAGGAAGATTGCAAATTCCTTTGGGTCCACCACTATGGGTAAGTTCCAAGCTTTAGATTTGTGATTCTATTTACGAACCCAACAAGGTTATTAAGTGGCTCCTAAAGTTATTTGAAGTATGTCATACTGAGCTAGTTTTGGTCCCCAAGCTCTCCATGTTACACGACTCTTTGAGCAGACCCGACGAAAATCGAAAGCTACATGAAATCAAATTTTGAGTTTGAGAGTACATTGGGTGGATGTGAAGACTTGAGCCTACGAATGCATTAAATCTAGAAGCTGCCACATACCTCGACTTAGCAACATCTATTGGTCTCTTTTCATGCTCGAGTGCCAATGCTTCCATGCACTTTGACAGGACATATTTGCTAAGATGCATATTTTTTACACAATCATAAAGCAAATTATTCTCTATGAGGCCAAGATATGAGGTCCTAGCTTACTGCTGCTTACTAACTAGGCTGGCTCGCTGAGAGAGTGGGTTCTATCTCTTATGTTGCAACAAATGATCCAATGCCAAGGGATGGTCCCTGGTATGGACCCGATGAATCTAGATCTATGCACCCTCTCCTTTTCATGTGACCAAACCCCTGTTTGTATTTCCTGCAATTTTTTATTTGTAGTCAGAGCTTGTGTTATGTGGTGCAAAGTATAGATCTAATATGTATGGGCCTGGGATCATTATGCAATTTGATAGGGTTTGATTTATATACTTAGCGATTCCATGAGTGCAATTTCAGTGTCTGAAACGAGTCCTTGTATGTCATTTTTAATCTCAACTATTTTTCAATATTAAACTAATAGAACTGGTAAGTCTCGTACTATGTGACCAGTTTGTAATGGTAAATAGTATCCCTAGTTGTTTAAAAGGGGGTTTAGTAACTAGTAACCATACTAACTCGAACCTTGGAGAATCTGTTGTATTAAACCTTACCTTAGTTGATTCGTCACCCATCTCGAGGGTGGCTTTAGACAGGAAAACATACATCAAATGAAGCCTATGGTTGGGAGGAAAGTCATTGACATCCTTTCAGTCGCACAAGCTTATTTCAAATTAAAGTAGTATCTATAATGATTAACTTTTTTTTATGGAACTGATTTTATCGTGTTTTCAAGCTTATTATGTAACTTATGTTTTTTTATTTATAAACTAATTTATAGCACTAATATGTAAGTTGAGTTACATGACTTCAAGTGGTGGTGATGGAAGTTGTGTTCCAATTGTTAAAGGCATTAGAATAACTCTCGAAAGGCAAGTGTAGAGCAAATCAATTGTATATGTGCATACTTCTTAAATCAGTTTATTTTATCATCTAAAGAAAATCTAACCTTGTTTTTTGATCCACACAAGAGACTCATACCTCATCTCCCATGGTTGCACCCAAGATGTCAAGTACAAAATATGGTATCTTGATATGGAGGGTGTTAACCATTATTAAAGGACGGGGTTAATGTGTACTTGTTATGATCTTATTCAAAGGATCATCATGCAACTAATGTAATGATTGTGCCTTATTTTATTATTCAATAAGATTTGCTTATGTGGGTTAGCATTAGAGTGATTATATTTGGTATGTCTTCATCCTAAAAGAATGGTTATGTTTAAGTAACCAATGAGTTTAATTTAATTGTCGTAATTAAATTTTTTAAGAAGAAGAATCTTTATACTATGCACCCCAAGAATCTATTACGGTATTTGAGGTATATTACAGTCTCATTTCACCAAAGCTATAGGTATGGTTTGTAATGCCGCTAAATATTATATATATTTTATGAACCTGGATAATTTTTCTCTGGATTGGATTTTCTCAGAATTCAATTTCACTTTGTTTGGCATAAGCAATGGATTGAAACACTTGGGATTTATTATTAATCTTAATGAATATTTGAAGAGAGACTTAGCTTGGATGGTTAGCATGATTGAAGGTAAACTTAATTTATGTTGCAATAAGTGGTTATCCAGAGGAGGAATATTAGTTATGATGTAATTGGTGCTCAAATCCATTCTTATTTATTGGGCCTTTATTATCTATATTTAAGTTGGTACAATGGACAACATTAGAAAGATCCGGTTTAATTTCCTTTGGAGAGTAATTAAGAATTAAAGTGCCTATCCTTGGATAGCTTGGAGGAGACTTTATTTTCCTAAAGATATGGTGGGATAGGGTTTAAAGTATTATCCAAGTTTTTCCAGGGCTCTTGCAGCAAAAGGAATATGGAGATTGATTTATGGAGAAGGGATTTGGGAAATTTTATCCATAAGAAATATATCTACCCGTTAATCATAGAATAGTGGATCAAATCCCAAAATAAGATATCAAGGATGTTTCTATTATCTAGAAAGTGATAATAAAATCATATGAAATCATTGGTGATTGGTTTTCTTGGCTATTAATTTTTCACAATGGTCTTCGAATTGAAAACACAATCTCACAAAGAATTCAGACAAATATGCATAAAATTGGAAAGATGGTGCTACAATGGAAGTAGAAGCTCTGTATAATCAAATGAAAGAATGATGATACAATACAATTGATCATGCCAGATGCATGAATGCCAAGACAATTCGAATTCCCAAGGAGGTCATTTGAATTGAATGAGTGAGTCTAGCTTAACTGAATGTAAGCCATAGTGAACACTCACGTTGACCAATGATCAAAACCATAATTGACTCAAATGAGTCCTAACTAAAGTTGGAGTGAAATAAATGACTGAGTCTAACTAAAATTAGCTCAGACAAATGTCACTACAAGCCAACCAATACGTGGTAGCGCATCAATAACTCCAATGTACCTTGATGAGGTTAACTGAAGTCTAACTGACCATCAGAAGTGGTTGGAGGTGCCCACGTTGAATATAGTTCATTAAATATTAATTAAACAAAAAATTTAATGAGAGGAGTCACCTTCACTGCACTATTTAAATTATTGTAACAATGTGTTATCAATTAAGTGCATTTATGACACTCAGATCACCCCCGGAGTGCTCCAGTTATCCTCCTTGAATGAAGGAGAAGGCTTAGTTGGCCTCCTTGACTGAAGGTAGGAATGGGTGCTCTCATGCTGATGTCATACAATGCTCCTTTGATGTCAATTAAGTAAATAAAACTTAGGATAGTGGTTTAATTAGGCCAAATTGACCAAAATGAGTGTGTGTGGTGGTAAATGTCTCCAACACCCCCCCTTAAGCTATACTCAGGAGAAGTAGAAAACATAAAGTGCATAAGAATTATAGGGCCCCGACAACAAATGCCATAGGTCACCCTATACAGTACTTAAACTCAAACAATGCTCAAAACAAACTAAGTGAGGAAAAGAGGGAAAATACAGTGGGAAAACCCCCCCCTCAAGCTGAACACTGAAAGTAGTTGGATCACCCTGATGAACTCACCCGCAACAGTGAACGAAGGTAAGTGAACTTATTTTCTGAAAATCTCTTGGTGAATATGTCTACAATCTACTCATCAGTCGGGTAGTATTGCAGAATGATGGTCCTGTCATGCACTAGCTCCCTGATATAGTGTATGTGTATCTCTACATGCTTGCTCCTCTGCCTGGTAACTAGATCTATGGATATATTAATAGAACTTTAACTGTCACAAAAGAGGACATTGGAAAAATTACTACCAAGATCAAACTCTAAAAGAATGCCTTGCAACCAAATAGCTTGGATGCAAGCATTGATCGCTCCTCGATACTCAGCCTCTGCTGAAGACAATTCTATGGCGGCCTACTTTTTACTAGAATAGAAAATGGGGCCACCACCAAACATGAAGACATATCCAGAAGTAGAATTTTGATCAATAGAATCATCCTCCCAATTAGAATCTGTGTATCCAACCAGCTCTAGCTCGGAGTCTGCAACATAGTGAATGTCGTAGGTCTTGGTTCCCTCAATGTACTGGAGGATCCTCTTGGCTGCCTTCCAATGAAGATCATGGGGCTGATGCATGTATCTTGATATATAATTCATGAAATAATATATATCAGAACAAGAATGAGTCAAGTACAGCAAGCTACCAATCAGTTGTCGATAAATAGTGTAGTCCATGGGAGGTGTGATTTTTCCTTCTTCAAGGTTGATCCCTGAAAGGAAAGGAAATGGAGGAGCTCTACATTCAGCCATGTTAAACTTGAATAACATTTCTTATATGTATTTTTATGAAGTGACCATTATCCCATCATAATTTTGCTCAATTTCGAGCCCCAAAAATTGTTTTAAAAGCCCCAAATCGCTCATTTCAAATGCATTGTGGAGAGCAGTTTTGATGACTGAAATAGAAGCAACTGTGCTACCTATGATCAGTAAGTCATCAACATATAAAACAATAATAATCAAATTACCATCAAAATATTTTATATACACATTTGTATCTGATCTACACCTTTGGAATTTTTGCGAGAGAAGGAAGGCATCCATCTTGGAATACCACTCTCTCGAGGCTTGTTTTAACCCGTATAGTGACTTATTTAGCTTGCAAACCAAAGATGGATCAGAAATGTAGCCCTCAATCTGTTTGATGTATATCTCTTCATGAATATATACATTCAAAAATGCTAAATTAACATCCATATGATGCACTTCCCAATGCTTAGATGCTGAAATTGCCAAAACTAAGCGGATGGAGTCCAAGTTTTGCAACCGGTGCAAAAGTCTCATGGTAGTCCACACCTTGGACCTGGGAGAAACCTTTTTCCACCAGCCTTGCCTTATATTTGTATATTCTTCCATAAATAGCAACCTTATTCTGAAACGCCCACTTGCATTGAACCAATTTCCTTCCCGGAAGAAGAGAAACTATCTCCTAAGTAGTGTTTTTCTAAAGAGAATTCATCTCTTCATCCATGGAAACTTGCCATCTCGGATCCTTTTGAGCATGGTAGTAATACTTAAGGTCTGATATTATCATCAAATAACAAGATTCGAATAGAAAATAATCATTACAAGAGACCGTAATACCTACTCTTTGGAAATCAGACCGGGTTCTCCTTGGATCATCCGAATTTCCAGTGTTATCTCTTGCCAAGGAGAGTGTCTATCGGGCCCATGTTGGGAGATGATTTTGTACTTCAGGTTCTGATTCAGCATCTGATGTTTGCTGTACACTGATATTAGACATTAGAGGATCCAAATCAGGTCATCACCCCCAATTTCATCATCCAAATATTCAGTAGAATAGGAAGGAAATTCAACAGTTTTCTCCTTCACTAGTTCCACCTCCTGAAGAGGCTCATTGAACTTGACACTCCTTTCGATGATGATTTGTTTTGTTTTGATATCCATCAGATTGAAACCTTTTGATTCATTAGGATACCCAATAAACAAAAATTATATGCTTTGCGGTTGCAAAACCCTCCTTTTATCAAGTGGAATTTGGGGCCATGCAGTGGCCCCAAGCACCCGTAAATTCGACACATCCTGCTTATGTCTGAAGTATGCTTCGAAAGGGGTCTTCCCTTTCACGGATGAGTGTGGCGGTCTATTCTGAATATATGCTATAGCATGCATGGATTTCACCCATAAATTTGTATCCAAATTCTTTGATTCCAACATACAGGTGGTAATATCCTTGAGAGATTGATTCTTGCTCTTGGTTACATCATTCTGCTCGGGAGCGTAGGCCTTTAAATTAGTGAATTTTTCATAGAATTTAGACTTATTTTGATAAAGAAGACCCATGTGTACCTGGAAAAATCATCAATGAAATTCATAACATACCTTGATCCATTCATGGATGTGATAGGCATGGGACCATTGATATCAGAATGTATCAATCCTAAGATGCATGATGCTCGGCTTGCCTTCCCCCGATCGAACTTATGCTCAGGGTGCTTTCCAACAACGCAGCCTTTGCAAATTTCAGTGGTTGACTTGATGATCGGGAGGTCTTCAACCATAGAATTATTATATAATTGTTGCAAGTATTTGAAGTTCAGATGGCCAAACCTATCATACCACAGTCTACTAACTTCATTTCCACGAGTTAGCAATGCGGTGGGATTTGCATCCACCAAAAAATGGGAGAACTCATAGGATTTTGCACGATGGTTTGCAAGGATTTTTGCAACAAGTTTCCTGGATGCAAGTTCTGTGATCTCTACATCATTCAGGTTGAAGGAGACTCTCTTGGGCACTCCCGTATGTGTCATTTGATAAACACTAAGGATATTTGATGCCAGAGATGGTACGTATAGAACATTTGAAAAATAGCCATGTTCAAGATCAACAATACCTTGTTCTTTGGATATGATGGTGGAGTAATCTCCCATGTGGATGGGAATGGATTTTCCAGTCTCCAAAGATGAGAAGGAGTCTCTTTCAGCCATCATGTGGTTCAAAGCTCCAGAATCTATCAAGAGTTCTTTGGACTTCGAAGTGCTTGCCATGAGGGCATGACCTCTTTCATGATATGGTTCCCGATCTTGCGGATCTTTCCTCTAAAAACTTTCTGGAATATTGATGTGATTTCTCTCAAGGAGAGAGGTAGTTTCATCAAGTTTCTTTTTCATGTAGGCATGTTCAGGGTGGAATCCCTTCCTGTAGTATGAACACTTGACTTTTTCCTTTCCATGATGCCCTTTTCCTTTGTTCTTATTTAAGCCAAAAGACTCTTCATGCTACTAGTTTTCAACTTTATACTTAGGAGCTTCAAATTTTGTTTTTGGTTTCTTCTGCTACTTTCCTTACCCTTCAGATCTTTGGGCCCCGAGACATGGAGGGCTTGATCACGGGAGGATCTAATGATCTCCATCTGGATAAGCTTATCATGTTCACTTATTAGGGACTTAATGAAGGAATTGAGTGAAGGAATATTCCATCCAGGGGTTGTGATATTTTCCACACGGAATGTAGAGACAAAAACCGAATAATCAGCTTTAAGTTTGGAGAGTATGGCGAGGATGAGTTGATCATCCTCTTTCTCCACCTTACATTGCTTCAAGAGTAAGACAATGTGCTTGAACTTTGTGAAAAAATCATTCAATGTCTCAAAATTGGAAGGATGGAGAGACATCAACTCATTCTCAAGCTGGTATACTCTCAAATCATCCTGCTTTCCATATAGGGTTTCCAATTTGTCCCATATTTCCTTTGGAATCTTTAATCCCGAGAGATGGAAAAGAAGATCCCGGGAAACAGAGAGGCACAAGAATATGAATGCTTCATCTTTCTTATTCAAGAATCTATATTTTTTTTCATAGAATCAGGCTCTTATTCAGTGTCCATAGTGACCCTATAGAGTCCTCTGGCTTGTAGTTGGATATCCATGTCTCCTTTCCATGAGTGGAAATTGAACGGAGTCAAGAGTTCTACGGAAGAAGCCATCTGAAACTGCTGGAGTGAATGCTTTCACCTTTTAAAAACTTGCAAATCACAACAAAAGAGGCACAGTAAGGTCACTCAGCCTGCACATTTTTGGCTTTCATCACACCTAGCATAGTTGATCAAGCAATCTTGACCAACAATTTCCTTACTTGGGGTATTAAGTGGTAGGCCTTGGCCTCTGGTGTAGTGCTGGAATTTTCGAGCTTTGCTCAATTTTTCATGCAAGATCTATCCAAAACCTTGTTTTTGAGATATTTGAGCTTCATCCCACTGTGAGGTCTGATACCATATTAATTTGTCACAGTGGTCTTGGAGCTAAAAACGCGGTCTCACAAATAATTCAGACAAATATGCATAAAATTGGCAAAATGGTGTTGCAATGGAAGTAGCAGCTCTATATAATCAAATGAAAGAATGATCATACAATACAATTGATCATGCTAGATGCATGAATTCCAATACAATTCAAATTCCCAAGGAGGTCATTCGAATTGAATGAGTGAGTCTAACTTAACTGAATGTAAGCCACAGTGAACACTTAAGTTAACCACTGATCAAAACCCTAATTGACTCAACTGAGTCCTAACTGAAATTGGAGTGCAATAAATGACAGATTCTAACTGAAAGTAGCTCAGACACATGTCACTGCAAGCCAACCAACAAGTGGTAGTGCATCAATAACTCCAATGAACCCCGATGAGACTGAAGTCTAACTGACCATCAGAAGTGGTTGGAAGTGCCCTTGTTGACTCTAGTTCATTAAATATTAATTAAATAATCAATTTAATGAAAGGAGGTGCCTTCACTGCAATGTTTAACTAATTGTAACCATCAGTTATCAATTAAGTGTATTTATGACACTCAGATCACCCCCGGAGTGCTCCAGTTAGCCTCCACGTATGAAGGAGAAGGCTTAGTTGGCCTCCTTGACTGAAGGTAGGCATGGGTGTGCTCATGATGATGTCATACAGTGCTCCTCTGATGTCAATTAAGTCAATAAAACTTAGTATAGTGGTTTAACTAGTCCAAATTGACCAAAATGAGTGTGTATGGTGGTAAATGTCTCCAACACTAGGAAATTGACAATAAAAGAAAGTTCAAGGTTGGATATGATCCTTGGCCATGATGTTATGTTGGATATAAACTACCTATGGAGATGATTGATAATCTAAAAGATGAAGGTATATGATTTCTTCGTTAAATTTAGGATCATACAAACTCATCTCATGCTAGTCATAAATGTCTCTTTACCATTGATTTGGGGTTTGTTGGGGAGCACTATAATATATGGGATCAATATTTAAATTATCGTTATTGTATTCATTCCCACCACATTGAAAAGGATGACACTCTTATTTGGACAAAGAATCAAGTTGGAGGAAACTATCTACCAATTTTGGGTTATAGTGTTTCTAGAGATGAACAAGACCTCCCCAAACCTTCTGGGTGCAATTCAACTATCTGGCAATTAAAATATCCTTTGAAGACTAATATTTTTTTTGGTAGATATAAAAGTGGGAAATTCTTGGTTGGGAAAAATTGATTGCTTTTATAGGCATTGGGCCTATCATATGACCATTATTCCATGATGCTCCAGAATCAATTGAACCCCTATTTATTCATTGTCCATATATTTCCTCCATGTGGCAGTTTGAAACACAGTTTTTTGGTACCCATTTTATCTGGCATGGTGAAAACTTGATTGAAGCATGCAAGGAGTGGTATCACAATGTATCAACATTATAGAGATATTCTAGTTCTTTTGATGTGGGGTGTCCGGCTTGCTAGGAACAAAGTTTTGTTTCGGGATGTCAAAGCTCATGCTATGGTATATGCTTCAAAAAGTGTGTCTATCCTGGAATCTTTTCCTTAGATGAAGGATACTAATAAAAGAGATTAATAATAGAGAATATTATTAACAAATCAAGCAACTGGTTCTTTTTCGATGGTGCTTCACAAGGAAGGACTATGGTGGGCAGTTCAAGAGTTATTCTTTTCTTATCAAAGGGTCATTGGCATAAATTTGATGCAGGAATTGGAAGGCCATATAATAATATCTTGGGGTTAAAATATCTAAGGTTGTCCTCCATTTGGCGATTTCTAAAGGTGTTTAGTGGATACATGTCTCCAAGGACTCTTTCTTAGTGATTGATTGTTTTAGATTAAATATGCCCCCTAAAAACATCATTCTCAAGACACTCTTTGAAGACATCCCATGATATATGGTGTTGTTCACTGATATATTTTTTTTTCATGTTTATAGGGAGAGGAACATGATAGTTGATTCTCTCTCCAAAATGGAGATTCATATGGTAGAGAATTCATGGATAATTTGGGATGGTATTGGAGAAATTGAATATGAAAATGACATACAAATTCAACCACTATGAATGCTTATATTTGATTATACACATAAAGGTACAATATTACTGTCGATATTTGGAGCCCATCACTTTTTGGCACCATTGTCAAAGAGGTTTTCAATCTACAAAAGGATAGCACTCATTCAAGTAAGTATTTTTGAAAACTAATTTATTTGATTCATTATTTCTCTTAAACTAGGAATTTTAAGAAAAAAACACAAAAGTGTAAATCATCTCTTTTTCTTGAAATCATTTGGAATAAATAAAATTTCTATAAAGAAAAGACCATTAAAAAAATTTACTCACTCTCCTGTAGAATGAATTCCTAGAAATAGGGATGAGTTCGGTCGATTTCTGCCAAAATACCCACTCTTAATCCAAGCTCAATCCATATGAGAGAAGAGGAAGAAAACTTTGAAGAAAATATTGAGATAAATTCTCCTCCTTTTAAATCCATGAGAAGAACTGGTCTCTTTGGAGACACTTATACAGATTGGGAGGATGAAACCATTGATTTAGAAGCTAAATAAAACCCAATAACCAATATCCCAATGGAAAAGGATGAGGATTCCATGACCCATTACTTGCCTATCAAAGAAGTCAATGATAATGAGGCTAGAATGAAAATACAATAACCTTTCTTCGTTGCCTAACGTTTTGTTTGAATTATTGTGTCATTGATCTTCACTCAATGAGTGCAATTGAATTGTGTTATTGTGCAATGGAATGGAATGAAAAATACACACTGAACAAGACATTTTTCACTAAAAACATATAAGTATTGTTGCATATAATTACAGTATAAAATCCTTTAATTCCAGCAGTATACATGAATGCTACATAAAGGATAATTTGAGTCATGTGGATAGGATTCGAATCTACCAACTCAATACTAACTAACTGGATAACTAGAAGTCTCTAAATCACTATCAGATCTCACTAGATAACTCCAGATGTGTAATTTAGTCTCTCCAGGGATGATTTTAAGAACCTACGGTAGATTTATGTGTATAAAAAATGGGCAAATCTCTCCTATATATAGGAAAAATTGAAGGCAATTTTATCAATAATATAATATGTACATATAAAAAAATTGGCGAATCTTTAATTTTATTATATAATGTTGTAAAATCTTGGCGAATATTTCACTAAGTTATAAGATATTGTAAAATCTTGGTGAATCTTTCACTAAGTCATAAGATATTGTAAAACCTTAGTGAATATTTAACTTCATTATAAAAAATTGTAAAAATTGTTGAATCTTTCATTGGTTTATAAAATATTGTAAAAATAGAGGAACAACAACATTAGTCAAATAACATGAATCACATCATCAAAAATAGAACATGTAGACTCACGAGTCACAACTGGAAGGTGTCAGTGAAACACAACTGGATGGTGTCAGTGAAACACAACTGCACTGACTATATTCAGGGCAAGTGGGGAATCCACTTATTATCTCATCCCTTAATGGTCCAGCAGACATGTGGGGACCTGAATCTTGAAAAACCGATAAACTGATTGAATCAAACATTATGCTTGATGTTTGCCTCCACTAGTCAATTATGGTCATGGAGGCTAATACATTTATGCATTGTAATTATGCCAATTGATTATTGGATTAGATGAATGTTGGTCTCATTCCAATAGGTATCCTACGATCAATGCATAGGAACCTAGTACATAGACCATTTTTATCTTCGCTTAGATATGTAGATCTCATTTATTTTTGTGAATAATGATAAGTATTTACAAAGAAAATATACAATCAACATAAAAGAATCGAAAAAGTAAAGACAATTAATTCATGCAACTAAAATCTAATAAAAACATCTTTTCTCAAACCCTGAATCAATGGAAATCGACTAAAACCAATCTCGATTCAAGATACAACAAAGGGGTAAATAAAGCATCAAATGAGAACTAGAACCATTCTAGAGGATAACACAATATTTAACCAAAATACACACAAATTTCAAAAATCAACAAAATGCTTCAAACAAAAGCAATAAGCAAACCATAAAAAATTGTCAAGATATTGGTGCTAAACACCAACATGGTTTCATGTACTTGAATGAGCCCATTCTTGCATAGCAACATACAATGATCATCAACAAGGGTACATGGAACACCTAGAACAAAATAAGACTCAAGAGTCCCTCATGTGTATTAGATCATATACAATCCTAGGTGAAATCCATTTTCCAATTCATGTTCTGGCCCTGGTCCTCATTTTTGGACTTCTCCAGATGAATCATCATTATGATCATGCAAAACATTATGTTCCATATCAAGTTTAGTAGAGAAATTTGTGATATTGTTTTCTCCCTTTCTTTCATGATTTCATCACCAAAGAACTAATGCTCTTTCATATGGAAAATTGTCATCCTCATACTTTGTTACATATAATATTAAGCATGTATCCACATTTTTATGAATCTTGTTCCTCAAATTTGACTTCAAGAATTACAGTGCACTAAACATTCTCTTATCCTCCGCTGATCCCAAAATCATGGTTTGACATAAATCCACTTATTTGAAATATTCTGACATTCTTTGTCGTAGGACTTCGCTACCACTGAGTTTAGTACAAGCACCCTAACCACTCCAAACACAAATCCCTCAATATCGCACTTAGGTGGTGTTGTTTTTGAATCTAGGTGTTAAGAAATTAGATGGTTACATAACCATTTCTGTTGAGTGCACTTCTCCAAGCAACAACCAAATTAGATTTTTTTACATGTTACAAGGTGGGTATGCACATTCCCACATGTGAAAACACATCCACTCCAACTATTTTCATGCAACATGTGTGCCCTCCTAGAAATTCATCTCCAATTAAATGTGCCATCCTTGTCCACATGTCAAACGTGGATTAAAAAGTGCTACAAGATAAAACACCCATCATTGAGATTCTATCCCATGAAACACTCTCTCACTAAGTAAATTTCCCCTCATACACTATGTTCTCATAAAATTGAAGGATAATGTAGAACAAGTTGTAAGAAACCAGACCAACAAGTCCATTCTCAATACTAAAATGTGTCATTCTCTAAGCTACTAGTTAATAGTCACCTTACAATTTTTTAATTCAACCTAAGTAAAACCCTCATTAGAATTTCGAAGCCTGAATTATGCGTTCTGGTGGCTCGAAGGCTAAGTGCTCCATGTTGGGAAACATTTTTCAAAGGCTATGTTAAAAACATATATTTATTCCATATTCTCATGATTGATAGATTTGTAGTGATCATTTTTCTGAAGGTTAAACAAGTATCAAATACCATAGCTAGAAAATGAAAGCATGAGATTGTATTCAAGTTTTAAACATCGAGATCTGAATCAGTGCTAAAACAAATGTATAGTTGATTTTTATCAAAGCATTCAAGTGTCTGAGATAGAGCACATAAGTGCTAAAAGTGTTTACATTTCGAATCACTCAATTTGAAGGAAAGTTTCGAATGAACCCGATTAAAAGAAAAGGCTTGCACATAGTTTGTGCTATAATTGGAAAGACCGGTAATAAACTTCAACAACTACATATCCATAACTAGCCAAAGCATCTATGAGAAGGAGTTTTCTGTTTTTATAAGTATTAAGCGGGCTACCAATTTGGAATTGGATTTTATTCTTTTTCATAAGTTCTCAATATGTTTTTACATGTCTATAAATAAAATGGAAAACTCAGAATGAGGCCCATGCTAGTCATTTAAAAGAAGCAATGACAAGTGTTTAAGTGTTGAAAGGAGAATCTTGAGCATAAGGATATTATTATTGTTATGTTTACACATGTCTCCTGAAGAAGACAAATTGAATACTGGTCAAAGTGAAAATCTTCTTCTACAGGAAAGTTCAAAAGAGGTTGATCCATTTTCCACGTGACAAAGTATCTTGCATCCAACAATTTAGATTGATCAAACGTCTCAAAAATTAGAAATACATATGGAAAATAAATTTTGACTTGAGTCATCAAGTCAAACTATTTTTAGAAGCCTCATATTTCTAGGGATATAATCAACAACAAGAGGATTAAATCCATCATTTTGGGAAGCATTAAAATATTCGATGGACAAGTAAGAGAGCACATCTGGCAGCAAGGGATGAACAACCAAACCAATTCCAAATTCAAAGACGATTATTCGAGTATTCCAACAATTCTTAGTTTTCGACAGCAAATTAGTCTACCCATATTTCTCACAAATGTGTCAAGACCTCTTCTATTTTGATTTTATTATTAGATATATGTTCCATAAGATTTGGAGTTTGTTAACATAGTTTCACATATAAATTATCTTTTGTAAGGAAGGGAGAGGGGGGATCTTCATTTCGGAACAAGAGAGAAGGTCAATTTTTTTTTTTTAGCAGTCATTAAAGCTTCATAGAAAATCCTAGTATAACAACATCAAGTTGAGTTGGAATCCATGGAGAAGATAACATAATTTGGAATGTTTTCCTTGCTTCCATTTACTAGCAGTAAGGGTGAAATGATTCCCTTAGATTTTAGTTCTACGTATTCAGATTTGAAGAGCAATACTGCAAATCAAGCTTGCAAATTCCTGTGTGAAGTGGCTTATCAACAAACAAAGTTGACAAAATGAGTGGCAAAAATAAAATGTTGGATCCTGCAGTATAGAAAATGTTGATATATATATATATATATATATATATATATATATATATATATTGTTTCCACCAAAAAAACCCGAAAAACCACAAAGAGTAGATTGACATATGTTGAAAAGGGAAGTATATGTTATATCTGAAATAAGGTGTGGATGAAGTGACCACATAAAATGTGAAGTTAGTGCATTTTTGAATGTTTCAAACTTGTCCATGGTAATGGTTAGGCACTAACACTTGTGAGTAAATATAGTTCCAACTGTGCATTGGATCAATTATGCTTAATTTTGATTGACAATATTAAGTCAATCCATGTTTTTCGGCAGAAGGAGGCCTTGTCAGAGATTATAAAGGAAATATCTTGCTTGTGTCTATCAGTTTCTTGGATTGAAAAATTAATAACCATGTAGAGATTGAATCCCTAACCTTAGAAGTCAAAACATCTCTAGCTGGGATTTAAGAACTTCGAAAGGGGACCTTGAGTTAGTTAGTATCATATGAATGAGAAGATTCACAACACTTCTTGGGACATGGTTAGCATTAGCAAAACAAATTGGATGGAGCAGGTTGTGTTGTCAAGGAATTTTGTTTTGAATATGGAAGAAGGTCCAGACTCCACTATCTAGGTAGAAAAATGGTTAGACAATCAGGCTATTTATAGAAACCTTACCCTTTCAAACTTTCGAAATCTCTAGATTCCCCCTCCATGAATGATGAGGGAGGAATAAGAGTGGAAGTTCAAAATCTCTCTATGGAATTGGACAGGGATGAACCTTCCCCTTCCCCTTCCCACTCCATAAATACTCATTAATTAGGATATGTTAATCCTTATCCATCAGTTTTAGCAGCTCTTCCCACAACTCGTTGTTTTAGGTGAGAGAAGAATTTTCTGCATTGGAAACATTTCAAAGGGCGGCAGGGAGACTTTGCTACCATGAGGCATTTTCAGTCTATTTGAACTAAAACAATTATATATCTATATTAAACCTGGATCTAGTAAGCACTAAGAGGGATCTAATTTCTTGATGTATACTTTTTTGTGCATATTAATTTTTACACATCAATAAACTAAAAAAAATTACACTTCAAGGAATTGGATCCCTCTTGCTGCTTAATAGATCCAAGATTACGATGGATCCATGTTGGTAATATGATACATTTACACTGCATACCATAGAAACAAAGTAAATATCATCTGTGACGAGAAATGAAATAAACAACATACAATTTATCTACAAAGTGATAATCATATTGCAGAGACAGAATAATAACTTCAATAGTGGATAAGCAACTCTATACTGCTAATAACTCAATAAGATAGAGAAACCTCAACTATAAAAGGATATCCAAGGAAAAAATTCCATTCTTACAAATCCATATCCCCACAATCTTCAATAAGCAATGAAACCACATAAAGATGTACTTACAACCATAGTCATGATTATCCCAAAGAGAAGGATGTCTTTGATTGAACCCTTGAATCTAAAAGTATGCCATCAGATCCAATCAATGTGAAAGTCTACAATTAGTTTTCTTCAACATGTGACAGAAAACCTTTAAAACAATAATGGTATTTCCTTATAAATCAACACATTAATATTGTTTTCACATGGTAATACTGTGTTTTCTAATGTCATGTATTAACTTTAATGCATACACAACCTCCATGTTTGACAGAAGGATAAATTTCTAGAAACATTTTTAGAAACTTTTTGCATCCCCCCATTACAATAGCAACTCAAGTTACATTCATTGCCAGAAAGGGCAATGCATTTGAATTGACTGAAGATGATAAATACTAACTACACATAAATAAATTAATAAAGAAACAAATTAATATCTCAGTAGAACAAAGTGGTGTATTAGAGATTGATTATACATATTTTATTATTTTATTAGCCAGTTCCAAAAGAAAAATGAAGCAACTATCTATTTCAACCTCTTGATAAAATGATGAAAGTAGAGATTGAAAAAGCCAAAAACAACTGACATACAAATGACATTAATTATGTCTTAAGAATTCACACTCAAAACATCAAAATGGAAAAGTTTCAAACTAGTAACCATAAGAAAAAGAACACAAGAAATACCATTTGAAAAGTTACATTGAACCATATGTGCTTAATTCAAGAAGTATATTCCAATGTTTTTTTTAATCTAAAAATTTGCTCCTCTATTTGGCAAGTGATGGCTTTCATATGTTAAATGTCTTCAAGTCCATGAAATTTGTAGCTTAATGAATTCAATGATGTTCCAATTGGATTCCAAATTTGGTAGATTGTGACTGCAGATCTAGGTTGTTTCTGTGCCTTCTACAGGGCTAAAGCCATAAAATTTGAGTTATTTCAGACAGGTTTTGTGATTGTTACTAGGTTTCCTTTGGCTGACATTCCAAGGAATGTATTTGCATATTAAGAAGTATATTTATTGCATCCTTGGAGGGGAAAATTCATGCAAACTTAAAGTATGATTTTCAACGAATTTTTTGGGGGCTACAACTATAAAGTGAGGTAGTTGAGCAGACCTTGATTAAGATTCATAGACCTACTAAGAATCCTCAATAACAAGAAATACAAATAGATCCAAAACAGAGGTTGATTCTATGTGAAATAGAAAATCTTGTATATTGAATAATATTGGACTTGAGAGGGATTGATCAGACCTTGACAGAGACCTGCTTGTGAGATAAGATTGAAAGAGTATTGAAAAATAGAGTGTTTGCAAAAGACCGAGCCTCGTTGATTAAGAATATTTGTTGATGATTCAAAAGAAAAAATGAGAAGGAATATTTTACCATGTATAAGGAGATATGAAAATAGTACCTTGTAGCTAGCTCTTGGAGCAGATTGAAGTTTAGAAGTTTATTGTGATCTGAGGGAATATCAAGGTGTTGGAGACATTTACCATCATACACACTCTTCAGTCAAAATTGGCCTAGTTAAACCACTATCCTAAGTTTAATTGACATCAAGGAGCATTAATTACCATCATCCCAGTCACTCCCATGCCTACCTACAGTCAAGGAGGATAACTTAGCCTTTCCTACAGTCAAGGAGGCTAACTGGAGCACTCCAGGGGTGATCTGGTTGACATTCATGCACCGAATTGCTAACTGGGGGTTACTTTCAGTTCAACCAATCAGTTACAGTCAGTTAAGGCGCCTCCATGCATTAAATATATTATTTAATCATTATTTATTGATT
>LPNX010865769.1:99883-138215 GCA_001517045.1 Pseudotsuga menziesii
ATTAATACAAGGACTAATTTGAAGTACATTATAGAGCTTGGGGAAAAGCGTTGAGAGAAGCATTGAATCTGATTAGAGAAGAGACATGTATGTTAGATTAAGTAGAGTATTTTGGCATATTTGTAGGTAGGTGAAGAGCGGACTTGAGGACTGATCTCGATACATACATGGTTATTGAATAATGAATATATGTATGTTTGATGAATGGTTAAAGAAGTAAAACATGTTAAAAGGTGCATGATATTGATTCACCCCCCTCTCAGTATCATTGTGTTTTCCAAAAATTAGATACAACTTCATGTTGTTAGAATAATCAACCCATAGTTACCTACCTTAGACATTAATTAAATCAATTTTGTCTTATTACCTAGTCTCCTAGATTCCACTCTATGCTAGTTTCCTTCTACATGTCCTAGAAGTCAACACATGCCAAAACTGAATCATGGAGCACTTGGGAAACTTCCTGGAAACCAATTTTAGCATGTCTGCTTTATTTCAGATCCTCCAAAGTGCATATCTCCATTTTTCTGAAAAGATGCCTGTTTTATTAAGAATTAAGGCAAAAGGAAAAACTAGACTAGGTATAGTTGACTTGTTTTTTCCCACATCATCGTCCATCCTTTTATCCTAATAAAAGCATGTATGAGTTGTCTTTCCATCCCTCATTATCTTTCCTACTTGACTTATCCAATTTGTGAGCATCTTGGTGGATTTGGAAACTACTTTATGCACCTATGGGGGATTTGACTAGATTTAGTAAGCCTACTTTTTGACCTTTTCGAATGGAATCCTTATGCATTCGAATATATCATGTAATTATATATTGAATCAGCCTATTACTTCATAAGTTTTTCTATTGTACACTTATTCAATACAGATTAGTGTTATGCTCCAATTTTAGTCTCCTTTGATGTTAATTTTGCATGTTTGATTAGCAATTTTGTGAGTGTAATTGTTCTATATCTTGGGTTCAATTTCCACATGGTATCAAAGCCTTTGTATATCCATTTCTATCCTTCCATATTTCTATTGCAGGTTCGACATCTTGACTGGGAGCATATTCTGCTCACTGAAGGGCACAGTTTCTGATCTATGGACCAATCTCAGAAGATCATCTTGACTCCATTCAATTTATTTGAGTGGAAATATAAGATGGTGATATTTTTGAGATGGAAAGGTCTCTATAGGGTTAATATGGCTACTAAGGAAGATCCCAATACAGCTGTAGAGAAAATCAAATGGCACAATAGGAGGGATGAGGCCTATGGTCTTTTGTGTCTAAGCATTTCAAGGGACCTCCTCTTCCATCTTGATGGATTGACATCACCTATTAAGTGTGGGAGAATATTGTAGATATTTTTGGTAATATAGATGAGATGAGAGGACATCAAATCAAGAATGAGGTGATCTCCTTGAGTCCCAGTAGCTTCGAACCCTTGCAACTCTATTTTTCCAATTTTAAAGCCCTTATTTTGCAGCTAAAACAGTGTGGGATCGAAAATAAGGAAGAGAAACTAGTTTTGACCATACTCTCAAATCTTGGCCCTGACTATTCATTGTTTGTTTCGACCTTCCATGCAACCAAGTTGACAGCTCGAGCCTGGAATATGTCTAAGCTTGCAGAGTTCATGGAATCCCTCACACATGAACAAGATAAGTTGGTGATGATGGGCACCATCAAAACTTCCAAATATCAAGCTTTAGTTGTTGGATATTCAAGGTTGGATTCAAAAAGAAAGAAAAAATCTAAAAATCCACCTAAGCAAAAGAGAGACAAGAACAAGTCTCAAGAGGAGCCCCAAGGTTCCAAGAAGAACTTCTAGAAGAATAAGAATAAAGGATAAATGAGCAAGTGCACATACTGCAATAAGGGATATCATAACATGTTGACCCAACTCTTGGAGAAGAAAAACACCTCCCTTCCTGATTGCTTAAAGAAGAGGGAAGTAGGATCAAATTCAGAGGACAGAGAGAGAGTACATGCCTTGGTTGCTGGCACATCAAGCTCACCTAGCTTCATCATAGACTTTGGAGCTTCTAGACATATGGTTTTGAAAAAAGAGGCATTATCCTCTCTTGACATGTCGAAAGGTCCACCAATATTTTTGGGAGATGAATCTCTCACTGACAGTTTGGGGAAAGGAAGGATTGATCTTGACCATGGTAAGTTCAATAATGTGTTGTATGTTCTAGGTCTTGTCTCTAATCTCTTGTCAGTGTATCTTATGAATCACACTGGGTCTCCAAAGAAGGTCTTCTTCTCCCCTGATGATGTTGAAATCACTGAGATTTTGAATGGTAAATTCATAGCAAAAGGTGTTGTTGATCACACTTTGAAGGTATACCTATTTTGCCATTTTATACCCTACTCAAACACCTCTACTCTTATGATTTATGCTAATGAGGCAAGAAAGATTTGGCATGAAATATCTGGCCATCTTAACTATAAGTATCTTTCTTATTTGAGTGAAAAATATATGGTCAAAGGGTTACCAAAGATCAAGTTTTCCAAGGTAGTCTGTCAAGGTTGTATCCTGGGAAAACACCCAGAGCACAACTTTGAGAGAGCTAGTCATGAGAGAACCTTTGCACCTCTTGGGTTGATCCATAGTGACATTTCTGGTCCATTTCCTCATATTTCCATTAGTCAAGAAAAATATGCACTAACCTTCATAGATGATTTTTCCAGGTATTGTTGGGTTTACTTCCTAAAGCATAATTCTGAAGTTTTCACCTTTTCAAAGTCTTTACTAGCCTTGGTTGAAAACCAGTCTAGGAGGAAACTCAAGATCCTCAGATATAACAATGGTGGTGAGTATGTCAATTTAAAGTTCATTTAGTATTGTAAATATGTAGGTATTCAAATGCATCATTCAATCCCTTACACACCATAGTAAAATTGTGTTGCTGAGAGAAAGAATAGGTCACTAAAAGAGATGGCAACCTCCATGATGGAGGTTAAGACTTTGCCACCAAAGTTTTGGGCCAAGGCTATAAACTGTGCATCCTACATCCATAATATGGCACCTCATAATAATCTTGATGGTATGACTCCTTTTGAATCTTGGAGTGGGCATAAGCCATATGTGACCCATTTCAGGATTTTTGGCTCAGAGGCTTGGGCTAGAATTCCAATTGAAAAGAGAAAGGCTTTGCATTCCCAAAGCCAATAGTTCCTATTTGTTGGGTATTCTAAAGATTCAAAAGGGTAAAAGCTGACTAACTTTAGCACTAACAAATCTTTCATTGAAAGAAGTGTTCAGTTCCAAGAAGAGCCTTTAGTAGTAGTTAAAGTTGGAGAGTCTTCTTCACCACCAGATCCATTGATTGTAAGTAGAGATACTAATGAGTTTTCTGATTCTGATATGTCTGATAATGATGATTTGATTGTAGATATTTACAGTCCTACAAGACCAAAATGGGAAGTAAAGACCATTTATGCATCTAGGGAACTAGCTGGAAATCCTAGTGACATTAGGAGGACTAGATCTCAATTTGAGAGTGCCCTTTGTATGAAAGATCCTTTATTTGCTAATAAGTGCTATCTGATGGTTAAATCAGATCCAAATAAATATGAATATGCAACACATGATCCAATATGGCAAACAGCCATGCAAGAAGAATTCAGCTCGCTCCAGAAGAACAACACTTGGGAACTGGTTGATCTTCCCCCAGGGAGGAAGCTAGTTCAATGTAAGTGGGTTTTCAAGACTAAGATTGTTGCTGAAGGTTCACCTTTTAAATATAAGGAAATATTGATAGTGAAATGCTACTCACGAATACATGGTATTGAATACAATGAAACCTTTGCACCAGTGGCAAAGATGGACTCCATAAGGCTAGATTTAGCCATTGCAGCTTCGAAGCAATGGGAGGTACATCACATGGATGTGAAGTGTGCTTTCCTAAATGGAGATCTCACTGAAGAAATTTACATGAAGCAACTTGAAGGGTTTGTTTCTAATCCATATTTAGTGTGCAGGTTAAATAAATCATTGTATGGGCTCAAGCACTACATTAGACTGCTTGTGCATGATGGTACCATTCATCAACTCTTTTGTGCATCTTCAGAACAAGTAGCAGACATCTTCACCAAATTTTTTTTGTGATAAGTCATTCAGAAATCTCAAATAACTATTGGGGATTGCTGATCATTCTATGAAGCATGATTGATGACAAGATTTCCAAATTTTGTTTTCCTGTCCATGTTTAAGGGAGGATTTTCCCACTGGATTTTTTCCTCTTTCCTTGGTTGTATGGACAAGTAGTATGTAAAGGGTGACTAAGCCTTGCTGCTAGGCCCTATAGTTCTCCGATATTTACTCATAATTCCGTGATTAAGGGGGGGTTTTAGAATAATCAAACCATAGTTACCTACCTTAGACATTAATTAAATCATTTTTTCTTATTACCTAATCTCCTAGATTCCACTCTATGCTAGTTGCCTTCTACATGTCCTAGAAGTCAACACATGACAAAAATGATTCATGGAGTGCTCAGGAAAATTCTTGGAAACCAATTTTAGCATGTCTTCTTTATTCCAGATCCTCCAAAGCGCATATCTGCTTTTTCTGAAAAGCTGCCTGTTTTATTGAGAATTAAGGCAAAAGGAAAAACTAGACTAGGTCTAGTTGACTTGTTTTTTTCCCACATCATCCTACCTCCTTTTCTACTAATTAAAGCATGTATGAGTTTTCTTTCCATCCCTCATTATATTTTCAACTTGAATTACCAATTCGTGAGCATCTTGGTGTATTTGGAAACTGCTTTATGCACATATGGGGGATTTGACTAGATTTAGTAAGCCTACTTTTTGACCTTTTCGAATGGAATCCTTATGAATTCAAATATCTCATGTAATTATATATTTCAGCATCCTATTACTTAATAAGGTTGGCTATTGTACACTTATTCAATACAGATTAGTGTTATGCTCCAATTTTAGTCTCCTTTGATGTTAATTTTGCATGTTTGATTAGCAATTTTGTGAGNTGGGTTAAATTTCCACATGTTCCCCTTGGACTGTCAAACAGGGTTGTCTATATTTGTTCTTCTTGTTGTTTTACCTGACCACAATTATCTCAGAAAACTCAGATTTATCCCAAAATAGACTTATGTCACAATATACCTCCTCCATAAATGTTTTACAGGGTTGTAGCTTTCATTTTAGAGGTCCTAGAGAGCCCAAGAGTTCCTAGGAACCTCCCAGTTCTTAGAATTAGAGGTGTTTGATACTGTTTGACATGGAAAAGGGACCACCTACAAAACCCACAAGAATTTGAATATCCCACCTACTAAAACCTATAATAGTTTGAATACCACAAGCCCTGGATCTCTAAACCTTCAAAAAAGCTAAAACAAGGTACCTCTAAGCCTAATAGCAACTCATGTATCAAACATAAAAGGAATAATATGATAAAAATATTATGAAGAGATATCAACCATCTGTTGTGCACCATACACATATCAACCTGTTTATTTTACTGAGGGGCGTGGTGAAATGCATATGCTTGATTTGAGGTTGAAAAGTTTTCCATATTCAATAAGAAATGGTTCTTGCTACTGATCTAGTCCATATAAGCACTTAGATTTCCTGAAATTTTCTTTCGATGCACAGGTTTGTCCTCAATTAGGCTAGGACATATTTTTTCTATTGTTGTTTGAGGTTAACAAATACCAGAACTAATCAGAAATATCCCATATCAATTAATTAGGTTATTAGAGGATCAACATATGTCATGGTCATCAAGGAATGTGCCTAGGAATCATTTTGATTGTTGTATGAGGATTAAACAAGACAATATGCCCATGTTTTCCTTAACCATTCCAAACTATGTCAAACTCCATTATATTGTCCAAGACTAATGGGCCTTCCTTTCAACCCATATAAATCATATAGAGTGCCATCAAATAGTAAATTGCTTATGAAATCGTATACATCACCCTCTTTATCAACCACTTTCTGTTTATCAAATACAAAAGGATATGGTCTAGAAAATTTGTTGTAAGGAAGATGAATGACTTGACTATTGTTGATAGAAATCCTTTCATATTTGAGAATTCAAGGCCAATTACATCATGTACTAATTTTCCTTTGCATATATAGAAGTACTATAATACTTCGCATAATAAACGCATAAATGAGACCTTGACAAAAACCCTACCCAAATATTTGAGCTTAATACATCCACCAAAAATGTCTATTTCTAAAAAAATGACTGTAAATGGAAGTACTTTGCTAATTATTTTAAACGGATTCTAAATAGACTGTAATGATCAACTAAATGTTTCTCATAACCTATCTATAAAAACATTTTTTTGTTCTGAGAACCCGTAGTTAGTATACCACTTGGATATAATACTTGTCCATGATATCAGATATAGGTTTCCCAACTAGCAAAATTTACAAATGATTTTTGAGATCTTTGAACATGAGTTGTCTACATTTAAAACTAAATAAAGATATTCCACTACCCAAGAAAAAATTTCAGCTTCCCAAGATTTCTCTTGCTCTCTGGAATTGATAGATTTCTATCTCATAATTGAAGGGATTAAAACAACTAGAAGTGAATTAACACTTGAGTGGAGGGGGTCAAGTCTCTACAATAAGTGCCTACTAACTATTCCTACATTGGAAACAAGAACTCAGTTGTTGAATAGTACCTTAAGGTACAAAGACTATGTACAAAGTGAATTTTTGAAGGTACCGGAAGAAATCATAGATCCAAATAGGCATCTTTTTTACTCTGACATCACAAAGGAGGATTTTACCTTTCTACGGTCCCTTTTGAAGATTTTGTAATATATTAGCACTATATAATACCAATTTTACATTTTTTCTATGCTGCTTGTTGATGTACAATGTGCTATGAATCCAAAAGACACTAACAATATTTTTTTGTGCTACTTTAATTAGGTGAACCATGGATTTAGTATAAAAGTAGAGGAGTCTAGTTGGGAAAGAAAGGTAATAGGACTCTTTGATCAACAATAAGCATTAACTACATGATCACCTACTGCATTCAGTATTGGGGAGTAGGTATGTTGTTTTACTTATTTAGGCTTCAACAAATCACATCTTCAGATTAAGAAGTATGGTCGAACCAAACCATTTTTTGTGAGATGATCCTATTAGTTTTGTAGGTCTTGATGCAATTCGGAATAAGTAAAAGAAATGCCCAACTGGCGTTATATTATGGTTTTGTGGAGAGGAATGATAAAGGTGGTTCAAACAAGGATATCTTTACATTAACTATTATATAAACAAAAATATAATATATATATATATATATAGAAATACTAATGATAAATTAATTAATAAAATCAAAAGACATGTCTCTTAGTAAAGCCACAATGGGATTATTGTAAATGTAATATCATCATATATCTTTTATTGTTCCATTAACCTTAGAAATTTCAGAATCAGATCTTTTTTTTTTCGACAAATTGGATATAGAGGAGTTGAATGGTATGGAAACCACAACATACATTGATATAACTCGATTCTAGGGTGTGCCTAAGTCTATATTAACATTCTCGTGTCTCAATTCTCTTGGTGGAACAAATGATTTTCTATTACGGATTCAATGTGGGAACATTTAAGTTTGCATGTTAGCCAAGAGAACGAGGCGGTTATTTGTAAAGTAGTTTAAGATGGTTGTTGGTATTATGGTAATGAGGTAGCTAGATGAAAATACACTAGAGACTTGTGTGGCATCGTATTGGAAGCTTAATATCCAAATGAGTCCAGTCACATATTTTGCACCTCATATATTCTATTGCTTACATAGTTCCCCTTGAGGTTCACCCCAATTGCTTCGGAGTTGTCCACCAGTCTGCATCCAAATGAATGTCAAAAATAGTTCCTATTTTTCCTCTTACAGTGATGTTACCAAGTCAGAGAATCGTTATTGTGTAACAAGATATCTATTTGTTTGAAGTTTGAACATAGATTTTTTCATGCGATAGAACTCGGAAATAAAACTGCACGTAGAGAAGCTTATGTAACTGCAAGTGGAGAAGCTTATGTTCTCTTTAGTGGTCACATTACCAATTCATAGAAATGATCATGTAATAATTGCAACAATTTAGTAAAATATATCTCAAATAAAGGACCAGACTTTCTGATGCTATATACCTCAATAAGACAAATGCAAGTTTAGAGATTTAGTTAATTATCAGAAAATGCCATATTGTCAAAACCAACAAAATGGAGCTCATACAGATAATAACCACAATTCAAAGAGGGCCTACAAGACAAGACATGAAAACTAGTAGAAATTATGGTAATAGAGTGAGGGAGGATGCTATCACATGAAACTGGGGGCTTGCACCCCAAATCCATATACTCTATTGAGTAAGCTATAAAGAGATGTTGACATCGTGTATGCTTTTGATAGTGTTTCAATTACTAACAAATAATTATTCTAATTTCTTGTCCACTAAATTCCAATCTTTTCTAGATATTGATAACCAAAATTCAATTGTGTGGAAGAAAACATGTCTAGTAGTGTCATTTATTTATCCTAAAATCCCCCCTCAATTGTTTAGTTCCTACATTGACACATATCATTCAGGAATCAAACAATGCTAATAATATAAAACGAGGGAGATTGCAGAGTATGTTAGATATCACAATGTCTTCCTTACAACGTTTTTGTGTATCTCATGTCAAAAGGATTTCTCTTTTACTCATAGCACACTTGGTGCCTCACAATAGGATACAAAACAAACTTATATAATGTTAATTCATGCGTTCCAATTGTCTTGAAAGTTTGAAAGTTGAAACCATGGGTTGGGCATTGTTAACATTTTTAGAATGTTGCAAATTTTTTTACTAGACTAGTAGATGTTCCATGATTCCATAGAAAAGACGGCATAAACACAAATTAAACCACATAAATCATAAAAAAATCCAAAGCAAATTGTTTGGATGATGAATGATATCATGTGGCTGAATTCCAATGGGTTATAGATCGTCGTAGGAATCATGTTGTTGATTCATTTTAGTAATGTCACACCCAAATGTTTAGTATTGGGCATATTCTGTACAACATGGAGATAGTCATAGAAAATCACTTGCTATGCTATTGGTGCTATTTGAAAATTCTGAAGATATATTGCAATCAATCAAATTTAGTAGCTCATAAGCCACACCCAGGTTAGACTACAAACTCAGTGAAAAAAAATATTTGGATCCAAATTTCAAACTAGGTCTTAAGTGAAGATCCAAAAACTCATGGCATGTTACTTAATAATCGAGCATCTTAGACTCAGTAAAGACATTGATCATTGGCAATCCTTTCCTACCAACATAGCTGGATTAAAACTGCCATTGCTAACCACCTCAATAGAAATACAAGTTATATGAAGGTTTTTTCATGAACAATGGTATTTGAAAATAAGCACGAGTCATCAAAAAGATCAACTAATTGTTTCTGGACTTGATCCACACTAACTGAATGAGGACAATTTCTAACCACTGGCTCCACAGTAAATCAATGAACTATGAGCAGTCATAATTATTGTCCATGAAAAGATATTCATTGTAACTTTCCTCTGCCTTATTATAAATTCATTTGTCATCTCCTATTTTTTCCAGGCATCCTCTTTTGTCTTCCAATATGAATTGGAATCAGAAGCTGATGAATTAAATGTGGTTGATTGCAAACAAAACACAAAGGAGAATGGTAGTTTTAAAATGGCCAATCAAGTTATGAATACACTGGAGCAGCACGGAATTGTTGATGTATTAGCAAAGATTCCAATATGTATACCTAACATGATTTTCTCCTCTTTGTTTGCAGGATGAAGCATTGCTAGGTCAGAAGTTAGACCCCATATTGGAAGTAGATGCAGTCACAAGACTGGGTGAAAAGAAGGTGTTGCAGGAAATACAAAATTCATTTGAGTACTATATTGTAGACATTGACCATCGTGAATACTACCAAGAAAGAAGGCTGAAAAATTTAGGTCTTATGGGTGAACAAGGGGATATAATCTTTTGGGAACAAAATCATCCATGTTCACATATAAAATGCCCAATAGAGAACTGAATCCTTCTTGTGATGCTACTAGCCGAAACATGTGGGCATAGGGCCCAGGGAACAGAAGTGGAGGAACTAGTGTGGATGTTGTGATTATGCACGGTGGGATATTCATGTATATAATAAATCATGGTGAAGTGCAATGGGTGAATACCTGCCGAACATCAGACAAGTGTCAATTGTGATGGTCTCAAGATAGAATAATTTTGTATATCAGCTTCAACCTTCTACTATAAACTAGAGAATAAATAATTGAAAGAATAAACTAACCTGTAAAATTTCTGCAGATAGAAGAAACCTTGAACAAATGCAGAGATTTTCCAATTGGGAGTCAGCAACTGTGAAATTTCTTTCCACGAATCGAATCAGCCACTATAAAGACACAATTTTTAATTGAAATCAAGCTTGATGCTCACCCCTGACTCTTGTGGCATTATAGAGGTACAAAAACATCCCCAATTGACTAAATCTATCCACATTTTTTCTCAAATATGGACCAAATCAAGTACTAAAACGTCCCCAATTGACTACATATCCATGTTTTTCTCAAATAATTTCTCCACAAGCCCAAATCGAGGATGAACTAAGTCCATTTTACACATTCCTCATCGCATTCCAAAAGAAAGAAGAACAAACAACGCCTACACCTTACATACACCCTAATTATAATCATCATTTTGACCAACGACAGGGCCAAAATGAATATTCACAGAAGACTTATGTGGACATGCAAAAATATCAACAGACTGAGCAACGATTGAGATGAATCATCCCACAAAAAGGTCTCAGAGTTCTGATAAAAATAGATCTGGGATGGACCACAACAGATACAATGCGACAATTCTCCCGGGGAATCCGTAATTCGTATCGCCTCATTTCCTCAAATGTCGCAAAATACAAAAAGGGAAGAAATCCTGAGACTACAGATTAAATTAAATCATATATTAAGGTCAATACATCTTTGAGGACAAAGATTCCCTCTAGGGGAAGGAAATGTAATGAGCATAAAATAAATATAATAATTATATAATTAATAATAAACATAATTAATTATACTTAACATGAAAGGACATGACGTTTCACTCACAATCCCCAAGCCTTATTTAATAGGCAGGTTATCAACCATTATAATCATCTATCATATCTTTTATCATATTCTTTATCCTATCATCAATTTATATATTATTATGGTGTATTCGATATTCCAAGTCTTTTGGTAATAATTATTTGTGTGATTGAATAATTGTTCACTTCATGTGGCTGTAACATCCATAATTGGATATTCGCAATTAAGTAAATTCTGAAATAACCCACATATCCATATATAATAAAATGTGAATAAATATATAGATAAGTCCAAATTACAATTGAGGGCCTGTTATTTATATTTTGGTGAAATACCCTTTCATTAAGAGTCATGTATTTTCGTAAAGACATTATTAATTATTATGATTTATTTTATATATATGTTGATGTTTATTATTATTATCGTTTGTTTTTTATTATTTAAGTTTATTACGTTTCCACTTCCTTAGAAAGGCTTTGTCCTCGAATCCTTATAATGTTTCTGCATCATTTTTTCTGGTGTCGCAGCTGATGAAACATGTTGATACAAACTACTAAGAGTTGAGCACAACTTTCGATATGTGGACAAATCAATCCATTCCAAATTGATTTATTGTGGACTGTTGGCATTCCATACTGATCTATCGTTAGGAGATTTGATCACATTGGTATCGCTATCTTTCAACATTTCCCACTTTTTAGAATATTTGTTTTTATGGTTGGGGTGTCGAAAATGAATTTTTGCAATGTCATTTTATTTTACGAGTGTCATTTTTTTAGCATTGGTCTAAGCATAAAGTTGTATTTTTGTCTCTTGAGGTTTGAAGTTTTCATTCTGTATCTTTTCCAACTTGTTTTGTAACTGCATGCTATCATTTTGAAACTTCTTAATCACTTATACATGTGATTTTCTGTCATCTTCAGGATTCTTAAGTTGTTCCTTAAGATGTTTGTTATAGCTTCTGATACAATGATTTTCTTCCTGTTTGTCGAGAATTTTTCCTTCAATGTCTTCCGTACATTGTTCTGTCTTTCGACTACTTTTCAACTTCTTACTATCGTCATACTTTTACTAGGTTTTTCTTCATGATCAATTTCCACTTTGATTTTCCATTGTATTTATTTATTTATTTCCTTTATTAAATATTTATGCCATTCTAATGTTCAAACATCATTTACTGTCCCCCTTATTCCAAATCCCAAAGCTTCCATGCCCATCCTAGGAAACTAGTGTTGATGTATTTGTAACTTTGGAATGTATTCACTTATCTATTTTATATATTGTATATCATTAAAACTTGATGTTCCTATCGGGAGAATAATTAATGTAATCAAGTCATGTAATGTCATAGAGGTTAACCCTCCTTTGTAACTCAGGGAAAAAGTCCCCACAGTTGAGGGGCACTAGTGTTATTAGACCCTCCTAGAGAAGTCGGCCTTGGTAAGTAATTGTTAAGTCAAAAACTAGTATAAATAGAGAGTGAGCCTCTCTATTTGATACACACACTCACCTAGCTATAGTGCATAGGTGAGAGAAGAGGAGCTCACACATGTAAGGGAGAGAACAGTTGTTGGAGATCATATTTCTGTCTTTGGGTTTTACTGCTGCCATTGGTGCTAATTCTATCTCTAAAGAAGTTGTGGGTTTTTCTCCTTTATGGTTTCCTTGAGGAAAATATTTGTGTCTATTGTCTCTTGTGATTGAATGTTGTGCATGTTATTCTCTCAGATAAGATCCTAAGATCATATTGTCTAATTGATAAAAATCTAACATGGTATCAGAGATAACCTGAGAAAAAGACATAGTGCAGCTGCAGAATCTAGGGATTCTTATTTTTTTGGGTCTCTCTCGACATATAATCAGAAAAAGGAGGCTAGGCTAACTCTCAATTGAAGGGTGCATATTTCTGTCGAAGCAGAATTTGACTTTGGGCATTTTCAGTTTTTGACCTGTCACTACTACGGGAAATTAGTTATTTTCACAGAAGAGGAATTTTTTAGTGAGCCCAACATAGGATTTCTCTCCTCCTCCAAAATTTAGAGACCAAGATCGAAATTTTTGGTTGGGTTAAACTATGGGAAAGTCAAACCCTAATTTGACCCTAGACTTGAAAATCCCTAAAATACTAAAACTAGTAGTTTAGGTAAATTCACTATATCTAGATATTGGAGAAGGATCAGGAGCTAAAAATTTTACAAGATGAATATGAATTCTTGATTTACCTTATGTAAAGATTTCAGCCTCCGATTCACTCTATTCCGGGAGATATGATTCCTCCAAATCAGGGTTCTAGCCTCTCCCAAGATTCCCTAAAAAGGACACCTAGGGAAAAATGTTATATCAATGGCTACGAAGGTACAAATGAAATTTTGCAAGATTTTCTAGATAGGGCATGGAAAATAATTTCTTTCGTAAAAGTTTCAGAAACTGAAGGTAAAATAGTTACATGTGGAAGTCTCTACAAGGTCACTATGCTGAAGAGTCCTGAAATAAGTCACCTTTGGAAAACTCTCATAAGTCCCAATTGATGAAACCAATTCTGCTCAAGCCTGCGGTTTGGAAATAGGACAGACGAGGCTCCCTTAGTGTGAAGTTTTAGACACAGAGGAGCAGTACTTTTGGATATATTGCAGAAAAAATATCAGGCAATTCTGTAGAAGAAATTGAAGAAAACTAGGGCATCAGATATTTTGCACTTATGATCACAGTTTTGGGAAAATGAGTATCCTGCTCATCTTGTCTTGAGGAGGCACATATTTATATCCAATCCTATATGAAAGATTCCAAGTTTTAATAATTAGGATTTCTATAACAAACCCTATATCAACAAGATCTGGAACCAAGATGGACACCTCAAATCGGTAAGATCTAATCTTTTGCTATTTTCATTTGAGGTTCTAATTTCAAAATGACCTATCACATGAGCTTAATGGCAAGCTTGGTGAAGCTGAAAACTTCCAAGTATGGAAGTACAGGACCTCCACAATCCTTGAATAAATTGTCTTGGATCAGTTCTAAGAGTGAGAGGGAGATGTGGCTAAGGCTAGATCCAAGAGAATCATTGCAGATTCTATTAAAGATCATCTCTCGTGTGTCATCCCTGAAGAAACCAAAAGAAAGTGTTCGATGCTATGATGAAGCAATCGAAGAAGAATAATATATTGTTATGACCACCTTGAATGGCCTCCTAGGATCATGGGATTCATTCATTCAAGGAATGTGTGCCAGAAGGAAGTGATTACTTTCAACAGACTCTAGAAGAGTGCACACAAGAAGAAGATCGGCTCATAATAAGAGAAGAGAATATGGGAGCAACTGAAGATCAAGCTCTCGTGATTCAAAGAAGATCCCTCAAGCGATGAGGAATATGATGAATTCAATTCTTGAAGAACCTCTTATCCATCTTAGAATTCAAATAAGAAATAATGTTGTTATGAATGAAGAAGATGATGAAGTTGAAAGGAGTCTACCCACAAAACAAATAAAGATAAGTATTCAATTGTCATTTCATGATATTGTTTGGTTATGCATTTGTTTATATTCAGTTGATATGTTATGCATGATATAATGTTTGCATTAATGACAGTATACTACTAATATACATGTCATGGGTATAGGTCATGGTGCTATACAACTCTCCATTGCTACTTATCTAGAATGAAACCTCCTTACTGACATATTGGATTAGTGCACAATCTCAATGATGTCATGGTAGAGATGGAAGGAATCTATAAATTTTCCATGAGATATGGATGAATGTTGTAATGGATAAAATGGTTGCATGATTATATCTTTATGCATAGTAATTTCCATTATGAATATGCCTTATGAAATGTTTCTGACCATACAACTAATGCATTTGACTTGTAGGAAAGATCGTGTACAATCGCCTACAAGAAAAGAAGGATGAGACTTGTTCCGAAGAATAGGTGATGACAGTTCAAGAAATAATCCAAAATGAAGAATAGTATGAAGATAATTCAAGAGGAATTAGACACACTCTAGCTATGTGACACTATTGAGCGACATCATTGATCCAGAGCCTTACAGCTATGAAGAAGTAGCCAAGAAGAAAGGGAAGGAGAGTACCAGTTCAAGAAGAATGATGTCTAGGATGTGGTATCTATAAGTTCCAGCATGTAGTAGATGGAAACATCGTGGGATACAAGGATATATTCGTAGCATGAGGATTCTCATAGAAAGAAGGCATAGAATAGGAAGATACATTTGTTGGAACTAGAAGTTGAGACACATGACAGGAAGACTCATGTGTGAAAATTAAAGAAGGCCTTGTCTGAGCTCAGAAGGCACCCATGGGATAACACATACATGAGGAGCTTAAAGATCACCTAGAGTGATGAAGATATTAACCTTTGCTACAAGGTTGAAGATGAAAACTTATAGAGGATGAAAATCTCACAGATAGGTGCGAGAACAAATTTTAAAAAGGTTCAAGATAGAGGATATTGGTACCCAATGACCCTACATGGGTACATAGAATATTAGTAGTAGAGGAATCTACCTGTCACTCTAGTATAGAATGTTTAAATGCATAGAATACAAAAGGTAGAGGGAGACTGATGCTCCACTTCAGAGGGAGTGACTGCAGAAGATCCTGAGGTTCAACATGGTATGATAGGATGGAAAACTTACTGATTGCTCTAGGATTTACTTGTTCCTATCAAAAAAGAGGAACTCATTAAAGTTGCAAGAAGAGGAAACTTGCTACCGAGTTCGAGATAAAATACTTGGGTATGGAGGTGTGGTAGAATGTGGATGGAATCTCACTTGGATAAGGGAAGTATGCAGTGGATATCCTGAAGAGGTTCGGGATGATGGAATGCAAGGCCATGACCACACCTATGGCATCGAACATGAAGCTATTGAGTGATGCTTCATCAGAGACGGTTGATGCCATGATGTATCATTAGATGATTTGTTCCTTGATGTACCAGACGAATACGAGACCAGATATTTACTTTTCTGTGAACACATTGAGACATGTTCACCTGATGGTTTCAAAGCATGCAGTGACGTACCTGAAGTGTACTGTTATAGCTGATTTTACCACACATGGTGAATCACACTTTTATGGCCTTCCCTGTCCCTATGCAGACTCCTTAGACCCCATGGACCATTTTTGTTCCTTTGATGTTACCTTGATCATCCCTAAAAACATGTAAAAGTTTCCATATGTGAATTTTAAACCCTTTATCACATATATATGCAGGTTTGACCCCTAAAACCATGTACATCGGGATGTGTGCAAAATGCCAAATTATTTTGGAGTTTCCCTTGATGAGGATCTGACTCACTTGTCTCCTGGCCTTCCATATGCCTTGAGATCGCTCAGATTCAACCTTTCATTACCCCATTGAAGACATATATAAGGAACCCTTTGGATACATTGAAGGCATGAGGAATTGAGAGCAAGAGAACTATAGTCCATTGTTGCTGGAACTTGTGCTTGATTCTGCATCCCCTTTGTCCCTTCAAGCACTTTTGTGTTCTTCCCAAGCTTATCTTTTGCTTGTGAGCTTACTATCGAGAGATGGAGGATTGAAGTGGTGGAGGACCAAGTGGGGGACTCAATTTCTTTGATTCGTAGACATGCCAATAGAGGTTGTATTTATTGTAATCTCTGATTTTATATTAACAGAAATATCTTTTCCTGTCCAATAATGTGTGTTTGAATGAATATTTTATCCATGGATGATTTCAAATGCTTATATGTTATTGATTATATATGCTAGAGTAGAGCTAACACAATTATATATAGTATGATTGTCTTGTTTATTGAATGTTGAGGAAGCAATTTATCAATTCAAGCTAAATTTGGAAACCTCAACTGGGATCTACATCAACCGTCCGGAATAAGGTATGAATCGAGATCCTTTAGTGTTAGTTGTTTGGTTTCTCTTGCATATAGGAAAGGATTGATTTCTGGAGTTAAGTGGTCTATTGTGGTATCCCAAGCCATAGGAATTTCTCTATGTAACTGAATTGGTGACTCTACTGGGGAGTTCCTATTAGTTTTCCTTTGGGGGTTTTTATCAGCATTCAATGTTCTTGAATTGCTCTTATTTCTATGTTTTTGAGTTGGGTATGGGGGCATGTTTGCCTGGTAGTGTCTGATTGGTGTGAAGTTTGTCTTAGTTTATCCATTTGCCTTCATTTTTATACATTTCTCTTCCTATACATGAGTTTTTTACTCACAGCCGTGTATACACACGGCTTTGACTGCTATATCCGCGTACATACATGGTTTTACTGCGAACAGTCACGTATGCCCTTAGTTTTGCATTCTAGAGGAAGATTGATTGTTGTTGGGTGAATTTTGATGATTGTTGAGTCTCATGTATACACCTCTGTTTCTAACCAGAGACACCTTTGTTTAGGGTAAATTTATTTTTTAAGAATGTTCTTGTCATTGCATTTTTTTATTTTTGTTTTGGGATAGTGCATTAGATTTCTTTTACCTTAGTACTTTTTGTGAGTGTCGTTTGATTGTGCTTTCCAAGTCTGGGTGTAGTAGAATCATTCTTTTGCTTTAGAATCTCATTTTTATTCAAAAAATCCAAAATATTTGCTTCTTTGCATCATTATGCATTACACTTTGCACTTTGCATGGTACTTGCACTAGGCTTGCTTAGAGAAGTACTAGTTAGGCTTTCATATAGGAATTACTGCATTTCACATTTGAAGAAGAATTTGCATCACACGTAGTAGCATGCCCTGTTTTTCATTCGACACAATGCATTTGCATTGATTGTTAGGTGTGCATTTTACTTCATGTTGCGTCATAACACCATTGGTTGCACGACCATCTACCTTTTTTGAGTAATAAAGTTGAATAAAATAAACACTTTATTAAAATGGATTACACTATTTTCTTTGATAGGGTACACCAACAAGATTAGGTTTTAGGGTCTTGGAATAGTTCATTGTGCGTAAATTCTCTAAGACCACTAAACAACAACATGTATGTGTCTGTCCAGGTGAGAGTGTTAAATTCCTTGGTATAATTAGTGTTTCTCAGGATCCTCCTCTTACAAGGGAGTTAAGTATGAGGCAGTGTGAGTGGTTATTGATTGGGATGACCCCTAGTCATAACTGAGTAGCACCGAAGATATTTCCAGGATTGTATTCATATCTGGGGGCTATTTCAAGAGTTTCGAGCTTTGCTACCCTTCCCATACCGTCAATCCTGCCTAAGACTATCTGGCTGAGCATTGATTATATTGAGGTGACCTTAGTTGCCTTAACTAGGTTATCGAGGGGGTAATTTGCAGGGGTTATTATGTGGGTGTCTCAGCTAGGTTGGGGTTGGAGAGCACAGTTGATATATGCGTTGAAGCTGACGGCCACAATAATTGGTTACAAACCTCCGTTAGTTGTGTATGGGAGTCTCAAGCCTCTACTAGGTGAGACATACCTGCTTCATTCGAGAGCTCACATATCCTACCCTTGTTTGCTTGTTATTGGATTTAGATTGTATTGTTGTATGCTCTGTGCACGTTAGCTTGCCTAGGGTTTGTGTAATTTAGAGAGTCTTTTTCATTTTTTTGAGTCATTGTGGATTCAGGTACGGATCCTCGCCATTCTCATCGTTTAGCAGGACTTCTACCTTCTACATATACTCCTCTTTTGGGAGAGAGAAGCAGATGATCCAGGTGGACTCATACTCACATTGATTCACACACAATGGGAGATCATGAAGATGAAATTCCTGAGCTACCTTCTTCACTTCATGAGTTTGAAGAAGAAGACCCTACCCCTACATATGATCCTTCACCTAATATACCTACACACTCTGGGTATGATCTTTCACACGATGTACCTACACACTCTAGGTATGATCCCTCATCCTTAGGTCGCTGGTATTGGATGTCGGACGATGAGACTCATCATGAACCTGCAAGCATTAGTTATTTTAGTTATGATATGTCTGGTATTCCTACACATGATTCGGTACCGCACACCGAGTCGGATTTTGAACCTAACACTATGCCTGGGGTCATTCTTAGTCACTTCTATGAGGAGAGATTTGGGAACTCAAGTCACATTACACCCTGCATCCCGATGGTAGAGGTTACATCACATATTCATCCTAGACCTAGTTCTAGTGATCCTATTCGAATACCAGAGCCTATATGAGTGACTGTAGGGAATACCACTTATGTGATTTCACATGTCCCTTCGTCCTCTATTCCTAGTTCTTCAAATGCTATTCCTCCCGCACATTCACATGGTCCTTCGGGCCGGAATGTTGCTATGAGTCATGTGCATACTGCTACTACTCGCATAATTGTGTCTCAGATTCAAGTACCACCTGTTGTATCGGGAGGTCATATTCCTACTTCTGGAGGTCATACTGCTATTTTTGGAACATCTATTCCTACCTATGGAGTTTCTCATGGGATATATCATGGGGATTCTTATGGATCATATTATGGACCGCAGTATGCACAAAGTTATTCACCTTATGGGTATGGGTATCAACAACCTGCTTACTCTCCGAATTATGGCTTTGTAGCCCCACATAGTCAAGGTACACCACATCATGGTGCTTCCATGCCACCCTACATGAGTCAAACAGGAGGAGGCTACTATGGCCATGGCCATGGTGGTTACAGTCATCAACCCTATGTGAACCAAAATTATCAGGGAGCACCTCATAGACCTACTCAACCTAGGCTCCCTTTCCTTGCAACGTTAAATCTTCCTGACTTGTCGAGACTAATGAACGATCCGGTATCTTATGACCCAACTTGGCCGGCTGTCCCTACGAAGATTCCCTCTGATATTCCCAAGTTTGAGGGAAAACCAGGAGAAGATCTAAGTGAACATGTTACTACATTTCAACTCTGGTGCTCTTCTAACTCCGTAGACGATGATTCAATCTGTTTAAGGCTATTTCAATGCACCCTCACTAGGCTTGCCATGAAATGGTACATAGAGCTACCTAGGGGGGCATTCACTTTGTTTGATGACCTAGATATGACTTTTCTCAACCAATTCCAGCTACCAGTGCATTACGACATTGGTACTGAAATCTTGTTGACATTTCAGCAGCATAAAGCCATGCATATCTCAGACCATATCCAAGAGTGGTGTAGATGGAAGAGATTGATTAAAGCCTTCATACCGTTGTAGTTTCTCCTCGAGTGGTACCTTAAATCATTACTACCTTATATAGAAAAGGATGTTTCTACATCCAGAGTTCAGAACAAGGAACAAGCCATTTTTAGAGCACAGGAATTGGACTTGATTTATGCTCAGTCCGGTTTTTTATATGAGATCATTCCTAATGCTCTACGTTCTAGTTTCGACCATAACGTCAAACCGGGACCACATGCTGATGGAATTGTTGGTTGTACGAGTACCAAACCTGTGGATTCAGTTGTGAAAAAGGTCAGTCAATTATCTATCAACCAATATGCCTCGAGACAATCCACGACTTCATCTCAACCCACCCAAATGGCGACTTTTCTTGCTGTACAATCGTCAGACCAGAAGGGTAACCAGCAACCTGGAAGGAATAAAAAGAAGGGTAAAAAAAATTGTAAGGGTGGGAATAAGAATGAAAATGCCAACTCTAATGACAATAATGCCCGAAATGCTGGGGGGGGGGACAAGAAACCTAAACGTAAGGTTAAGTTTCCTTGCAAGTTGTGTAAGGATGATCACCTCACTCACTTGTGCCCTCGGATAGAAGAATCTTCGAGATTCATAGCGTAGGGCCCAGCTATGCTAACCAACCATTTACCTCATAATAAAAACATGAACTCAAGGACCCATGATCAATCTAGTGGGGATCAAGATCCATCGGAGGCTTGTAGTGGTCATGGTTGCATCAATATGGTGCGTGCTACTAAGGTTGTGACTCATGTGAAGGACTATGGTTCGTCACAACTAGACCTTGGAAAGGAACTTGCTCCACCTGAGAGTCCTTTGCGTATTGAAAAACCTGTGGATAAACCTGAAGTTGCTCCTCGCATTCCTAAGGGATTCCTTAAGCGTTCAGGGCATAATCCTAATGCCCGAGCCGCCCAGAACTATTGTGTTGTCGAGGATTTGGGCCACACTCCTTGTGTGATGTCTGCACTTGAAGTACTTCAGAGTTGTCATTCGTAAAGGAAAGATTTTCTTTCTACTCTTGGTGTTAACAATGATAATTCTTCCTCTGTCATCAAATTTGAAACCGCAGAACTTCAGCCTCACTTGCCTTACTATGTGTCTCTCTTGATTCATGTAGAATGTCATAACATGACCGTCAAATTCACTGTGATTGACGAAGGCACTGCTGCTTTCATGATGTCTTTGGCATGTTGGAAGGGTTTGGGTTCCCCCGAGTTTTCTAAATCCGCTACCATGTTGACTGCTTTTGATGGAAGATCGTTTCGATCACACGACATTATTTCTTCTCTTAAGGTCCGTTTGGGAGGGAAGACCGTTGCGATTGAGGTCGAGGTGGTTGATGCGCAGCTTGACTACAATTTGTTGCTAGGAAGGCATTGGATGTACAGTATGCAAGCCGTAGCTTCTTCTCTATTTCAAGTTGTATGCTTTTCGTTTAATGGGAATATAGTTACGATTGATCAAACGTCATTCAAGAATTCACCTGTTACCACATCTTCGGGAGCTTCTATCCCGATTGTCCAGTACTCTCAGTCGGCAACTAGGAGTGTGGGTGTTGGCATGTATCCATCCCTTATGGGAATATTTGGTTGTCCTGCACCTATCCTGATGATAGGGTCTAGTTCCGGTGAGGCTTCCTTGTCTGTGAGATCGGTGTATTTTCGCACAAACCATATGGAGGATCCTTGTATTCTTCCTACAATGAATCCTTCATGTGAGCCCATCGAAACGGACATGTGATTTCCTACAACTATGATAGCATATCAAGATAATCTTGGATTTGTTGCAAATCCTAGTCCTTCCTCTTCGCGAACGAAGGAGGAGGACCCTTATGTGTTGCCTACATGGGCAGTGCAGTCTTCTCACACACATGACTAACTTGATAGTGTTTTTCTTTCAGATGAGGCTATTATTGAGGCTATGTCTAGGGTTGAGCCACCTTGGGAAGATTTGCATCATAGATCTTACTTTCTTCCTGAGCTTGACCATTTGGAGTGTGAAGACTAGAGGGAGATTCTTAGTGAGAGAATTGGTAATCCTATGGTTCCGTTAATCTCTCCTGGTCTGATGGATGACGGAAACACGGAAAATATATCTCCTACCATTCCTATAAATATCTCTCGCTATCCTGGCAAGATTAAGAATGTCTATATTGGGGCAGAATGTTCCCATGCTGAGATTCAAGAGTATACCACGCTATTCAAAGAATTTCGTGATGTATTTTCGTGGTCATACGAGGAAATTCTAGGTATCGACCCTCACATTGTTGAACATGAGATTAAAACTTATCCTAATGCTAATCCTGTTCGACAACGTTTGCATGCGGTGAATCCTAGGAAAGCATCAACGATTAAGGCTGAGATAGAAAAGTTGTTGAATGTCAGTTTTATCTATCCCGTTCCATTGATGGAGTGGGTTTCAAACCCCATTCCGGTTGATAAGAAGCAGGGAACGATCCGCATATGCATTGATTTCTGTGACTTGAATCGTTCTTGTCCTAAAGATAATTTTCCCACACCATTTATCGATTAGATTTTGGATGAGTGTGCAAGAAGCGTGGTATTTTCTTTTATGGACAACTTTTCCGAATACAATCAGATACATAGTAAACCTAAGGACCAACATAAGACTACTTTAATTTGTCCTTAGGGTACCTTTTCATATTGGAATATGCCCTTCAACATTAAAAATTCCGAAGCCACTTTTCAGCGGGCTATGAACTTGACCTTCCATGATCTCAAATCGATTATTGAAATCTTTTTGGAGGACCTTGCTGCTCATTCTTGTATGAGAATGCGTCATTCCTACCATTTGAAATTAGTGTTCGAAAGGTGCCACCATTATTTGGTCAGGTTAAATCCTCATAAGTGCATATTTTGCATGAAGTCTGGTTGCTTATTAGGGTTCATTGTCTCCAAAGAGGGTATAAGAGTCGACCCTTTAAAGGTTGAGGAAATACTTCAATTGTCTCCCCCGAAAAACATTAGACATATTCAATGTTTGCAAGGCATGGAAAAATTCTTACAAATATTCGTCATGAATTTTGCCAATTTGACTAGACGCTTTATGCGTCTTTTGAAGAAGGACACTACCTTTTGCTGGAATGAGTGAGCCCAGGAGTCCTTTGATGCACTTAAGAGAGCCTTAGCATTGGCCCCGGTGATTAGTCCACCTGACTATAGCTGTGAGACGATTGGTATGGATTTGGTTCAAGAGGATGAGGAGCTCCAAGAGCATGTCATATATTATCTGAGTCGAAACCTTATAGATGTGAAGATCCGTTATTCCGATGTGGAGAATCTTGCCTTAGCTATCGTTCATGCAGTTGAAAGATTGAGACACTATATTCTTGTTCTCCAAACCTTGGTGGTTTCCGATGTCGATCCATTTCAGTTTTTCCTCACTAGAAGGACGATAGGGAGAAAGTATAATAAGTGGATTGTCATTCTGCAAGAATTCGATCTCGAGTTTGTTTTGAAAAAATCGAAGAAATTGTTGATTTTTGTAGAGCTTATATCTGATTTCCCAAGCGAGGAGGAGGAGGAGGCTTGTGAAGGTACATTTTTTGATGAGAACATATTCTTCATCTCAACTTTGGATCCATGGTATGGAGACATTATCATATATTTACAAAAATTGAAGGTCCCTACTCACCTTTCACGGGATGAATGACAATGGTTATGTCATGTTTCTAAGAATTACCTCATAGTGGATAACACATTGTACCGCCATGGGGTAGATTCCATTTTACGTTGTTGTTTAACTCATGAGGAGGTTGAGCTTGTGCTAAATGATTGCCATGGAGGGGCATGTGGTGGTCATTTATCTAGGATTTATACAGCCTAAAAAATCTTGAGAGTAGGTTATTTCTGGCCGTCGATCTTTAAAGATTGTGTTAATGTGGTCAAGAATTTCCATCCTTTCCAGGTGCTTGCATGTAATATGCACTCACATCCTGCCCCATTACATCTAATTATCACCACTGGTCCCTTCACTAAGTGGAGGCTTGATTTAATGGATTGCAACCCAGCTTCAGCTGGGGGGCATCATCATATTATCATGGCTCTGTACTACTTCACAAAATGGGCTGAAGCTATGCCTACAGTTAAATCTGATGATGAGACATCTGTACACTTTGTATTCAACCAGATTATTCCTCGTTTCGATATTTCGAAAGAGCTTGTCACTGACCATGGCAGGCACTTTCAGAATCATATGATGGAAGAGTTGGCCTTGAAGTTAGGGTATAAGCAGGAGCATTCTTCTTGTTATTACCCTTAAGCAAATGGACAAGTTGAAGTAGTGAACAAATCACTCAAGTCTATTCTCCAATGAACCATCGCATAAAGCAAGACCAATTGGCATATTATGTTATATCCTGCTTTGTGGGCTTAAAGGACCGTGGTTAAGACTGCCATCGATTTTTGTCCATGTCAGCTTATACATGGAGTGGATTTTGTATTTCTAGTTGAGTGCGGGATCCCTTTGTTGAAGCTAGCCATAGAGCTCTTACCAGACACTTCTCCATTGGAGAAACGTTTGGTCCATTTAGAGCAGCTTGATGAGCAGCGTCGAGATGCTTTAGTGGCTCTAGAAGTGAATAAGCATCGTGTTAAGGTCCAGTATGATAAATATGTCTGTCCAAGGAGGTTTAGTGAAGGAGATTTGGTCCTTTTGTGGGATCAAGCTAAATAACTCTTGGGGGTAGGAAAATTCAACCCCATGTGGCACGGTCCTTACGTGGCTAAATGTGTGTTAGAGAAGGGTGCTTATGAGCTAGTAGATTACGAGGGGATGGCCTTAGTGGAGCCTATAAATGGGCTATATCTTAAAAAGTACTATGCATGATTTTTAACCAGGGCTGACTATTGTATATTATTGTACATCATTTTTGCATAGTTAGGTCTTTCTTATGGTAACTGGGTTTGTTGATTAGCTTCCATTTCTTATGGCAGATGTCAAGGGAGTCTTCCATCTATATTATATTCATGGATGGTGCAAGCCATCACACTCAACACTCAGCCTCTACTCCTTGGGTGATTTATACTCCTACGGGTCAAGTATTGTCTTCAGGAGGTGTATGTTTATAGCCCTCTTCAAACAATGTTGCTAAATATAGTGTCGTTATCGAGCTTCTACAGGATGCCATTTTACATGGTGTTCTCTCTCTTGAGGTACGTCTTGATTCAGAGTAGTAGTGTCATAGCTTAATGGCTTGTATCATGTTAGAGATCCAACATTATTATAGATATTCTTACGTGTGAGATTGTTAGAACGAAAATTTGAAAACATAACATACATACATGTTCCAAGAATTTATAACCAAGTTGCTGAATCATATGCTAACTACGTGTTAGATTGGCATTTGTTTCATAAACAATAAGCTCATCAAAAACATACATTTTTACACATGTAAATAAATAAACCGATCATCATAAAAGTTATTCATTAAAATATCCAAAATATGGTAATACATAGTGTCATAATACAAAAATGGGGCTCTCAAGCCACCAAAATATAAATACACAGTAGTACAAAATGTATCACTCCCAGGTATCTAAGTCTGGGGAGGAGGAGGGGGGTTCTGATCGTGGAATGTCACCACGACTCTAGCTAGTTGTCTAAATAACCGTACCCATGCATGTGGTACACCCATCACCTAACATTTCATGGCCTCAGGCAGGTCCTCGACCTGCACCATGAGTACCCTATGTGTCAGCCTCACGAAGTTGGTATGAAAGCTTTGGAGTATCTGCTCCGCATCCACACCCGTAATGTCATCTCCTCTTCCTCTCCGCCTATGGCGAGGGAATCCTTCAAGCCATCGTGGTCCTACATCTACATATATATGATAGGATGTCACTATGTGTTGTCACGCAAAAACATGTCTTTTTTATTCCATATATCAAAAAACACAAAAAAATTAAATAACTCAAAAATTTTAAAAATAGGGTTGAGATTCGTTACCAATGTCACTGTATGCCAATCTTGGTGGTAATGGCATGTCGGGGTCTCCCCATAAATATATCCCCGCATAGGGGTAATCATCGATGGAATCTATCTGCCATTGCCACCATGGAAAGAAATCAGCTAGATAGGGGTTGGACACCCTACCTCCACCCAGTCTGCACAACACATCTGCCCTATGTCATTGGGCTGGATCTCAAACCCCGTGAAGAGGAATGTTGACTCTAGGGCTCAATCTTGGAACAAGCTCAAATAAAAATGTGCTCAATATGCTACTGAAACAAAAGTTTCATACTATGCCCATCTTGCACTCACTGAGATGGTGTTTCATGTTGCCCAGTAGTGCAGTGCTCCAATCATACACAGTGGGTCTCATGCACTCCACTGCATAGAAAATCAGAGGCTGCGAGGCCTGGTCAAGTGAAGCTAGCCCTGCTATCCTACCCAGTGTCAGTAGTATGGCCTTTAGGCCTAGCACCTATATGGAGTTAGTTGGGATCTAACTCATGACCTTCTCTGTATTCAAATAACAATACACAGCTATGTACTCATCGATGGTGAGGCCACCTCTAGGCCCGCAAGATCGTAATTTCACCACTTCCCCCCATTAGAAAAGTCTAGTAATAAATTATATGTCCTCCATTTCTATGGTGAGGAACATCCCATCAATCTGGAAAGAATTTGAGTCGTGATCCTAGTAGTCTACTAGCATCAACAGCAGTCCTGGTTTGGCTCTTAAGCCACCAAGACACCAAAATTTGTAGAGCCCGCATGCATGAAGAGCTTGTTGTGCCATTAGATCACCACATACTGCTTCTTCTACATCCTTGTGCTCACGTTCTCTCCATTCTAGAACCATCCTGCATGTTTAAATCAAGTTTGGGTCATTAGAAATCCTTCAAAAACTTGAACGCGACTATATATGCAACTATTTGCTAAACAATTGTGTATGTACATGACTTTGAGGGATTTTTCCACGTATATCCAGCCCTATATGCAGAAAAATCCATGATTTTCGTGTGGGCCGAGGCATGCACTTTAGGGTGGCCTAGAAATCCAAATTGACCATGGAAATTGAAAATTCTACATGAAAATGAAAGAGCAGGGCATGGGAAATTACTTGGAAAAAACAGTGGCGGATTCCATCGGCTGGATCTCTTGGAATTCACATTTGAAGTTCTGAGTTCAATTGGGTAAAAATTTCAAATGTTATATAATGTTTTGAATTTTTTACTATTTATAGAAATTTTTCAAATTTTTGAAAATTTTTACCCCCCTTTCTATAGTTTGGACCGTTTCTAATCCTTTTCGACCATTTTTTGACTAATATATGATGTAGGAGACCATTTTGAGCATCGTTTCAACCATTGTTTTGACCTGTTCGTGTTGAATTCAGGTATCATGTCTAAACTGGCATATAGGTTAGGTTTCACCACTATTTTCATTTTTCATGGCCTTATGACCATTTCATCATAACCGTAGGTATGAACCCATTCTATCTTGTCACGAAACCTTCTTGCTATTTTAGAAGTGGCATGATTTGAATGGTAGAGCTTGACCTTACATGGGTACCCTAGTTAGCTCCTTATTTGCATTTGGTGCCCATGCCGACAATTTTGTCCTTTAGGGTGTGAGAGTCCATTATATAGTATTGCCATGACATTTCACAAGAGCCTCATACTCCTCTTGATATTTTGTTGGCCTATTTCCCTTGGACTCCCTTATGTCAAGTTGTAATTTCATTATCATGAGCTTTGCCTGCCTTAGTGACCCTTATGCCAACTTCCCTAACTTTGAGTATCAGCCATATAGCCCGAGCTTGTCTCATGTCTAGCCATGCAGAGCCATTTTATATATCCTTTGCAGCTTGATTCCCTATTTTTACCAGGAGGGGACTTTCCCCCAAGTGTCGCTATCCTATACATGTATCCTTGCATTGAGCATAGGTATGTTCCACTGCTTGGAACTAGTTTGTTTTCCCATTTAACACTCGTCTCCTCCTAGTATGTAACTTTAAAGCAGTTTTATTATTTTTCAAGATTTTCAAATATTTGAAAAAGTCCAAAAAAACATTAAAAAACCAAAAATTTGGACAAGGAAAGATGTTATCTTTGGTAGTAATCGAGTCGTGTCGCCTTCGAACATAGCACTATATATGACATCCATTGGTTGGGTTAATAGTCTGAATTTAGGAGTTGTACTTGTTTATCTGAGTTTATCTCCACCGATTGGTTAAGATTCCAATCCCTATGGAGCCTCTGTCAATGCCTCCTATGTCGTAGAGATGTCCCAGTTTTGCATATCGAGTCTATGCTGCCTATATTTAGTCACCATTCGTTGTTATGCTCTTGTTCAAATGAAGTTGAAACCTGAGTCAGCCATTCCTTAGTTATCTTGACTTTTCATGTCTGCCATTCCCGGTACAGTTACTATTTTGTTCACCTTATGATCAAGTCCTTCCACATCATACAGCTTTGTTGAGTACCTCGTGTTGGATGATGGGGGATGCCTTAATTCCCTCCTTCTAGTGGATTTCATCCCATCGAATTCAGATCATTTATTCTAGGATAGGATTCCAGAGTCATCTTTGAGTGCCTTGAGACTTGCAGTCATCAATGGCAAGTTCTCTCGCCATCGACAGTTTTTTGGGAATACATCAATGTCCCATGATGTTATACACCTGAGTGGCACCTCTCCGTCCGAGTGCTGATATCCCTCATGTCGGCACACAAAAGGACATTTATGATAGAGGTTTGCCCTTAACACTATAGCTTGGCTTGTCATGAAATACATTCTACCTTCATCCAGCTAGTTACTTTGCCATTTAGCCATTTTGGGATGTATTCGCGACTCTCTTCATAGACAACTCGCGAGTCATTCGTGAGTCTCCTTCACAGCAAGTCGTGAATCCTTGTATTCGTGGGTTGTGCTTATACAGAGTCGCGAGTCATTCGCGGGTTGCTCTACTACATACCCATGAATGTGATTCTTAACATGAAAACAAAAAATCACGCGCTAATGGGAGTTTAGTTAAGTCATTTTACTTAATCTCCCTAACTGCTACAACTTTCCCAACCTTCAAGAACTACCTCATTTCACCCATATAAATACAGGCCTTGGGGAAGGTTGTAGGGACTTACACTTTGGAGCAAAGTTATGCTGGTGGATTGTTTACAGAAGTCTTTGGAGCAGTGAAACTCAGAATCCTTTGGTGACAGAGGAGTCCTTGTCTCAGACGTTTGGTTGTACTCTGAACTTTCTCATTATTGATAATAAAGAGATTACTTCTTGCACATGTGTTTCACATATCTTGGTTTGATAATTGTTTATGCTTCAGTATGTCATATTTGATTTATCTAACCTGCTAACATATATATATGAATCATACTATATCTGGAAGATTGTCTCTAAACAGGTGAAAGAGGAGTGAGCCTTGAAGACTTTAGAAGTGGAGCAGATTGGAAGAGGACTAGCAAGGATCGAAAGTCGTTTAACAAGTAAGTTCTTATAACCCTCCTATTTCCTATTCTGCACTTTAGAAGTCAATTGTCTGCAAGTGTTTGAGTATGTTGGTAACCCCCAACCTATGATTATTAGGTGCATAATCCCTTACAATAGAACTGGCGACTCCACTGGGGAATCCTAGACTGCTGTAGGTCATTTCTGTTATCCTGACCAGTTTTGCTTGTGAGTCTGTTTGTGGTTTGTTATCCTGGATCTTGCTTACTTTAGCGTTTGAAAGTCTTAGGGTTTTTTCTTTGATTTTGAGAAAAAATTTATACCCATTCGCGGGTTGTCCTACTGGACAGTCGCGAGTAAAAATTTGCATTCGCGGGTTTTTATACTGCACAGTCACGAGTCATTCACGACTTGCACTGCTAGACAGTCGCGAGTACTCCTGAAAGTTTGGATTTTTAAAGAAGAGTTTGCTTGTGTCTTTTCTTGTTATAGTCCTTGTTTTCTAAAAAGACTTTCTTTAAGAATGCTGTAGAGTTTGCTTGATTGCCTTAGGTGATCACATCTTAGTGCTTTTTGAAAGCCATTGAGTATTTTTACTTGGTTTATTTACTGTTTGCATTCTGAAGCTTGTGGCCTGTTTGGGTTCTTGGTTCAAGTGTATTAGTCCAGATCAGTGATCAAGGTCTTGGACTCTATTTTTCCATTCTGCTTTCTGACAGTTACTGGTTTGCACTTGCCTTTTTAAGTCTGCAGTGGTTTTGTGTCATTGTTTGCAACCAAGCTAGGGTTCCTAGCCTGCTTTTCTTACTGGTCTGTTGGTTTTGTCAACCTGTTTGTTTCAGTTTGTAGCTTGTATACAGTTCATAAGTTTCAAGTTTACTCAAACATAGTGCATTGTATATGCATAGTAGTTTCATTGAGCAATTTTTAAAGTGAAAACAAAACATATTTAGTCTTTTGCATTGTGATTTTTGCATAAGTAGTGTTTGCTTCATTTTAAAAATATATAATCTCAGAAAATTACAAAAACATAGGGTTAGTTTCTCTTATCAGTGCTTTAGTTCATCAATACATATTTGAAAAAATGAAAAGAAGTTTGTTTTATAGTAGTAGTTTGCTTTGAATGCACTTTACTTTCATTTATTTCTTGCTGAGTCAAAACACCACATAGTACATCACTTCCATTTCCTCTTGAGTAAGAAACAACCCTTAAAATAAACGCATAAATTAAAATTTACTAGTAAGTTTTATTTCTAGGGGCCTTTCACCTACTAGCTTAGGCTAGACTTGTGGGCTAGGGAGTGTAAACTTCCCACAAGTTATAAACTTAGACGTAGTGGACCGTTCTTTAGGTAAATCCTTGATTCTATCACTGTATCTGGGAAGCTCCTCTCAAACGGGAGTTAAGCACTAGGCCGCGTGGAGGCTTGGACATAGGAGATAACCCTCTGAATCCTTGTCAAAACGTAACCCAGGACTTTTACGCATCTGGGGATTCTGTCCTAGACAGAGTTTCGGGCTCAACTACCCTACCCATGCATACAAGTTCGTCTTGCGACTGTCCCCCAAGACAGCTGGTATTGTCAAGGTAGCCTTTAGTCTCTTGTCTCTTAGGGTTCATACCTAGGTAAACCGGAAGGTTATTTCTGGTTCACCTTGAACGAAGTTGGAAGGTAACACTTGTGGAAAGTGCAGGAGGGTGGTGGGTGATTCCTCCGCTTGTGCCTGAGAACCCCTCAAGGACGCCAAGTAATCGTTCATCAGCTTTCTTCGGGAAAGCATATCTTTATACCCCGGTTTGATTGCTTGAGACTCTAGGATATTTTTAGTGTATGCTCTATGGATTTGCTTGTGCTTAGTTGACCTTAGGGTTTGATTAGTCAAATTTTTAATTCTGGAGGACCAATTTGTTAGAAGGTCAAGAAGGTTGAGAAACCTTCCTCCTCTCACTGCATTGGATCCTCCACCTTTACCCCAAAGGCAGAGATTAGGCATAGACGGTTCTTTTGAACCAGTAGGAGTAAGTGAGGTTCTTGGTGAGCCGGAGTTGATAGCTAACCATTTTGATTTTGACATAGTCGAGATAGAGGAATTGCAGACTTATGAGTTTGCAAGAAATTTTAACACTCCCTTGACTGATCTTAACGATCCTATGATCGTCTAAGTTAGACCTTTTAGTTCACCAGTAGTAGGTGTCCCTTTGAGTAGAGTCATGTCTTCTGCGGAAGAAAGTCCATTTGTGTTTACCTCAACCCTTCCGGTTGAAGGGGTACTACCTCCCCCGGTTAGTGCCCCTAGATCTAGTTTTCCTTCTACACCTTTAAATCCAGCGAGCCGAGTGGTTCAACCAACGGTTCACTCCAACATAGGAGGTATTTCTAGTAACACGGTTGCCGGGATCCCTAGTATACCTACCATTCCTTCTTCCTTCCCTTACACTACTCAGAGTGGTCCGGTAGGATCCTCGGCTTATGTCCAAGGATTTCCTTGGAATGGGGGGCACATTCCCCCATCCAGTCCATACGTATGTCCATATCCTTCATATGTAGGAGTGCAGTTTGGGGGAAACACCTCTTATGGGAAGAGCTTCCATACCCCTATTTCGGTCCCATACACGAGCTCTCCCTTTTCTTTGTTTAGTGGAGGGATACCTGCTCCAGTCTTTTAGACCCCAGCTTCTATGGGGATGGCCCGAACCACTTACACTGCACCTCCCACCCAAAATCCTGTGGCCTACGGATGGAATCCATTTCAAGGAAACCTTCCCACTTCACAATCGGTGTCAGGGGGAAACCCCACCTTTACCTACGGGAATTCGGGGGCTGGACCCTCTAATCCCCAAGCTGGCACATCTAATGCACCGATTAGGCCCAAACTTCCTTTTCTGGAAACTTTGAACTTGCCAGACTTATCAAAATTGATGAATGACCCGGTGAGGCATGACCCTTTGTGGCCACATGTTCCCACCAAATTGCCTTCGGACATCCCTAAGTTCGAAGGTAAGACTGGTGAAGATCCTAGGGTTCATGCCACCACCTCCCATTTATGGTGTTCTTCCAACTAATTGAATGAAGATTCAGTGAGATTGAGGCTATTCCAGAGGACCTTGACTGGAACTGCAGCAAAATGGTACATTGACCTACCTTCTGCTGCTTTTAGTAGTTTCTGGGACCTAGCTAGTGCTTTCCTCAGTCACTTTCAGCTTCCGGTTCATTACGATTTCAGAACGGATTTGTTGTCTACTTTCAGACAAAATAAGGCAACCCACATCTCAGATCATATCCAAGAGTGGAGGAGGCGAAAGAGTCTTATCAAAGCTACCATCCCTCCTGAGTTTTTATTAGAGTGGTTCCTTAAGTCATTGTTTCCATACATATCTAAGGATGTTTCTACATCAAGAGTGACTAGTGAAGAAGAAGCCATACTCAGGGCCCAACAGTTGGACTTGATTTATTCACAGTCTGGGATTCTATATGAAATTATCCCCAAGGCATAAAGGCCTTCACATGAGGCCGAGAAACCCAAGCATGGACCCCATGCCGATGGTGTGGTTAGGTCTGTAAACTCTCCCACTGTAGAGTCTTTGACAAAACAACTTCACCAATTATCTGTCAAACAATCTACGGAAGAGGCAGCAAAGGCTGCCCCTCCCCCCAAAGTGAAAATGTTTTTGCACAAACCTCTTTGAAGGGCAATCAGCAGCCCGACGGGAAGAAGAAGAAAGGTAAAAAGGGAGAGGGAAACCAAAATCAAAACAAGCCAAAGCCCGCGAACAATGCTGATGGGGGAAAAAAGGAAAAGAATAAAGTCAAGTTCCCTTGTAAGTTGTGCCAAGGGGACCATCTTACTCATCTTTTTCCCCTCATGGAACAAGCTCAGAAGCTGTTACAAGCTCAACCGCCGGCTGTCCTGAAGGATCCATTTCCCCAAGGGCAGAATTCTGCTTCAGCTTCTACCGTAGCAGGGGGCACTCAAGCTACCCCTGACCCCAATTATATCAACATGGTTAGATCCTCAACTTTGTTACAAACCAAGAACAAGAACTATGAGAAAGAGACCGATGAGAAGGGTAAAGCTGTAGTTGAATCTTCCAACCCTCTCACTATAGAGAAACCTGCGGAAATAATGCCAAAGATACCCAAAAGTGTCTTTAAGAAGACTTTGCATAACCCAAATGCCAGAGCCGCTTCTAACTACTCAGTGGTTGAAGACTTGGCTCAGACTCCTTGTGCAATGTCAGCTTTGGAGGTGCTACAGAGTTGTCCCACTCAGTGGGATGCCCTCTTATCAGCTTTAGGTAGCATGGACTCTTCGAGTCTCACTGCGAAATTTCATCTCTTTGATGTTAAAATTCGCCTCCCTTATCATGTAGCTCTATCGATAGATGTTGTCCATGGTGGTAAGACCATTGGACGAGCAGTTGTTGATGAGGGAGCCTCTACTTGTGTTATGTCCCTGGCATGTTGGAAAGCTCTTGGATCCCCAGAACTGGTCCCATCAACGACTTTACTTACTGCTTTTGATGGAAGGTCTTTTCGTCCACATGGTATCCTACCAGTTTTTGAGATTAAGTTGGTTGGAAAAGCAGTGTCTATTGAAGTCGAAGTGATTGATGCTCCATTGGACTACAATTTGCTTCTGGGTAGGAATTGGACTTATGCAATGTCTACTGTTGCATCTGCTGTCTTTCATGTCATGGTTTTTCCACATGAGGGAAAAGTGGTCAGTATTGACCAACTTGATTTTACCCGAAAAGGCCACCTAGAGTCTAAAGATTCCACTGTGCCATTGGTTGATCAGGCCAAACCTGCAGCACAGAGCTTGGGGGATGGAATGTACACATCATTGATGGGCACATTCTATATTCCATCTCCAGTCCTTTATATCGGTTCTACTACTGTAGGGAAGTCCATTGATTCGGTGGTCGATAGGACTGATCCTTGGGTCCTCCCAACCCCTCAGGAACCGGAAGTGCCCTTATCTGCGGTGGAAGTGGCATATCAAGCTATTACCCAAACCACTGTGGATCCCATTCCAGATCCTCTTACAGTCTCGGATGATCTGGAAGAAGTCTATATGCCCGCATGGGCGGAAAACTCTTTACATTCCATAGATTGCTTAGACACTATTTTACCTTTCGGTGAAGCTATTCTAGAAGCTATGTGTTCACATGATAAGATATGTGAGGATCTTCATCACCGATCTTATTTCCTTCCAGAGCTAAGCAAGATAGAAAACCAAGAGTTTCATGTGAGACTGTCGGATGATGTTGATACACCTATCAACCATTTACCTAGGGAAGGAGTGTTTACCGAGGGGAATATGGCAAACATTTCTGCCACTATACCGATCAATATCTTTGTAAAACCAGATGTCATGGAAAATATCTATATAGGTGCAAACTGCTCTCCAGAGGAGATTGCCATTTATACTACCCTTTTCAAGGAATTCCACGATATCTTTTCCTGGTCATATGAGGAGATGCCAGGCATTGATCCATCTATTGTTCAACATGAGATCCCAACCTATCCTGATGCCAAACTAGTTCGGCAAAAATTACGCCCCGTGAACCCGCGTAAAGCGGCAGCTGTGAAGGCAGAGGTTGAAAAGCTGTTGAAAGCAGGTTTTATATATCCCGTAGCTTTGACTGAATGGGTGTCCAACCCAGTTCCTGTTGATAAAAAGAAAGGGACTATTCGCGATTGTACAGACTTTCGAGAGCTTAACAAAGCCTGTCCTAAGGACAACTACCCTACACCGTTTATTGATCAGATCATAGATGCATGTGCAGGTAGTGAGGTATTCTAATTTATGGACGGTTTCTCCGGCTACAATCAAATCCAAATCAAACCGGAAGACCAGCATAAAACTGCTTTTATTTGCCCTTGGGGTACATTCGCGTATAGAAAAATGCCCTTTGGATTGAAAAATGCAGGGCCAACCTTTCAACGATCCATGAACTTTTCTTTTCATGACATAAAAGCCATTGTCGAGCCTTACCTTGATGATTTGCCTACTCATTCTTGCAAGAGGACCCAACATCCAGATCATTTACGGTTGATTTTTGAGAGATGCAGATAGTATAAAATTCGCTTGAATCCCCACAAGTGTGTTTTCTGCGTCGAGTCAGGTAGATTTCTTGGATTCATTGTCTCTAGTAGGGGCATTCAGGTGGATCCTTTAAAAGTCGAGGCCATTGTAAATTTTCCTCCTCCTCGTTCACTTAGGAAACTTCAGAGTCTACAAGGAAAGTCTAACTTCCTTCGACGTTTTATTGTTAATTATGCCAAGATCACAAAAGGTTTCATGTTCCTGCTTAAACAGGACACCCCATTTGTATGGGATGAAACTGCACAACTCACGTTCGAGGCATTGAAAAAAGCCTTGTTGTCGGCTCCTTTATTACGCCCGCCAAATTATTCTAGGGATTTTATTTTATATCTGGCCACGTCGGAGTCTACCATTGGGGTAGTGCTAGTTCAGGAGGATGACAAGCTCGTTGAGCATGTTGTCTATTATCTTAGCCGTGCTTTGGTTGGACCTGAGCTTAAGTACTCCCACTTCGAGAAGTTAGCCTTAGCAGCTGTGTATGCTGTACAGAGGTTACTGCACTACATCTTACTGAGGACCACTACTATAGTGGCGGATGTAAACCCTTTCCAATATGTCTTATCCCGACGGATTGTTGGGGGAAAATTCAATAAGTGGATAGTCATTCTCCAAGAGTTTGACTTGGTTTTCCAATCCACTAAATCCAAAAAGTCCTTAGTTTTTGCCGAGCTTATAGCAGAATTCCCTACGGAAGAAGATGTAGTGGTTGAGGATGACTCATTCCCAAATGAGCACATCTTCCTTATATCCACCTCTGATCCTTGGTACAGAGATATTCTTATATATCTCCAGACTTTGAAGTATCCTACCGCTTATTCTAGGGAATACCGACACAAGTTACGTCTTCATGCTAAAAACTACCTCATTATAGGAGATACATTATATCGACGAGGGGTAGATTCCGTCTTGCGTCGCTGCCTTACGCATGAGGAAGCGGAGATTGTCCTAAATTATTCCCATAGTGGAGCGTGTGGGGGTCATTTATCTGGGTTAGCAACGGCCCAGAAGATATTACGTGCCGGGTATTTCTGGCCCACCATCTTTAAATATTGTGTCGAAGCTGTGAAACGCTGTCATCCGTGTCAGCTTTACACTAGAAAAATGCGGTCACATCCTGCTCCCTTGTTTCCCATTGTCTCAGTAGGCCCCTTCATGAAATGGGGGATATATTATATGACATGCAACCCAGCCTCGGCTGGGGGGCATAAATACATCATTGTTGCTGTCGACTATTTCAGAAAATGGGTAGAGGCAATGCCTACTTTCAAAGATAATGGGGAAACGACAGCTTTCTTCATGTTTAATCAGATTATTGCTAGGTTTGGTATTCCCAAAGTGATTGTCACTGACCATGGCAGTCATTTCCAAAATCACATGATGACAGAGCTGACCACCATGCTCGGATTCCGACAAGAACATTCTTCTCCATATTATCCACAAGCAAATGGTCAGGTTGAGGCTATAAACAAGACTTTAAAAACTATCCTTAAACGTACTATTGATGCAGCCCGCTCGAATTGGCACATCATGTTATATCCTGCTCTCTGGGCTTATCGAACCAATGTCAATACTGCTACGTGTTTTTCCCCCTTCCAACTCGTTCATGGGGTGGAAGCTATTACACCGATTAAATGGGAAATCCCATCCTTGCATATAGCTATTCATGTGCTACCTGACATGACTAAGCTTGAGGAACGGTTGCTCCATTTAGAACACCTTGATGAACAACGTAGAGATTCGTTGACTGCAAATCAGGCTCATAAGAATAGGGTTAAATCTCAATATTATAAAACGGTCAAACCTCGGGTTTTCTCTGAAGGGGAACTTGTCTTGCTCTGGGACCAAGATAAAGAGCCTCTGGGGGAAGGAAAATTCAAGGCTATGTGGTTGGGACCCTATGTTGTGTCTAAAGTTTTGAGTAAAGGTGCATATGAATTAGTGGATTATGATGGGAATAAGCTACCTGAGCCTAGAAATGGGCTCTACCTGAAGAAGTACTATGCTTAGGCTTAGCACTTTTTCTTGTATATTAATGTATGTATTTTTATGTACATTAGGTTGTCAGTTTCGTTTTTTATATACTATCTGCTGGTTGTTGCAGATGTCTTCCGAGATGTATGTAAGTTTTGCTGATGGCGCCAGCCGTCACACTTGTAACCTGGCTTCGGCAGTATGGGTTATCTACTCCCCCTCAGGACAGCTTGTTGCCGCTGGCGGCGCTTGTCTAGGGCTTGCTTCCAATAATGTTGCTGAGTATAGGGCTGTAATTGAGCTCCTATGGGATGCTTTGTCATGAGGCATCACCCAGCTTGAAGTCCGTTTGGATTCTCAGTTGGTTGTTTCCCAGCTCAATCGAGCTTATCAGGTGTGTAATCCTACATTGTTACGTCAGTTCATTCAAATTCGTTTACTGGAAATATATTTTGAAGTTATTACTTTTAATCACATTCCACGAAACCAAAATTCATTAATTGATGCATATGCTAATTATATTTTGGACTGGCATCTCACACACATTCTATAAAATATACAGCAAATACAT
>LPNX010865830.1:0-37922 GCA_001517045.1 Pseudotsuga menziesii
CTTAGAGATAGATTTGGTTCTTTATGGGTCAATCATGATCCCTTCCTTTGAAACTACAAATCCTAGAAAAATTCCCTCTATTACTGCAAATATTGTCTTTTTAGTATTAAGAGAAATACCTAACTTTCTACAACATTTGAGCACTTTGTGCAAGTGTGAAATGTGAGCAGATCTATTTTTTGGAAAACAGAGTAACGCCAACTAAATAGATAACGATAGAATGATTGATTAGACCTCTGAAAGAAACATCCATTTCCCTTTGGAATGTATCCCCAATGTTTATCAATCCAAAAGGCATATTCCTGTATGCATAGGTTCCCCAAGGGGTTCTAAAAGTAGTTTCTAGCTGGTCTGTAGGAGAAACCAGAACCTGATTGTACCCAGAAAAAACCATCTAATAAAGATAGCATCTGAGCACATGATACCTTCTAGAAGATCTATTCCATGGGCAGAACCGAATAGTTGTCCTTTTCCAATGATCAGTTTAGGTTTTAGAAATCTACACATAACCTATTATCTCCATTTTTCTTCATAACAGGAACAAGGTTTTCCACCCACTGCATATGGCATATAGGAAATATAATCCGAGTGGCAAGCAATTTATTCAATTCTTTATTTACCAGTGGTTCTAAGGCAGGGTGCATTTTCCTTAGTTTCCGTTGGAATTGTTTCAACTGGAGCTTCATAGGGATTACATATTGTATGATATGTGTATCAAAAGTATTTATATCATTGTATGACCATGCAAATATACCCTTGAATTCATTAAATAGTTTCAAAAAGGCTAATTTTTCATTTTGGGTATAGTCTGATCCTAAATTGATGTTTTGAGGATTTGCTTCCATGCCTAAGTTTATGGCTTCATAATGCATGTTAGAATTGTTTGTCTTTCAATTAGGCACTCCTTTAAACTTATCATGTAGGTCATAAAATTTTTCAAGTGTAAGAACCAAAGTAGGGATCGAATTTACCAGCTTAAAATATTCGTCAACAGGATGAGGCGGATGGATTATTGAGAAATTGTGCAGATATTCATCATGCATGATCTCATCAATTTTTTATTCTTTAAAAGCATATTCTCCTGTTAAGAAGTCAATAATCTGTAAATAATCATTAAAGACACGCCATTTAGTGATGTTGTCAGGGATTGACGGTCTAAATAATAATTCAATAGAAAAAGCATTGGGAGAAAAATTCTCTGATGGAATGAGCCATGAGGATACATTCACCAAGAGGTCAGCTTCCTGATTTTGAAAATGAGGAATAGACTCGATATTAAAAGCATCAAATGCTTAAATTAGACTCCATAACTCCTTTTGATAACTTTTCAAATGATTAGATAAATAATGAATGGAATTGCGGACTTGCCGAACAATGATTTCAGAATCATCGAATGCAACTAGAACCTTAACATTTAAGTCCAACGCCTTCTTGCATTCTTGGATGAGGGCCTCATATTATGTTGTGTTATTTGTGTAGAGAAATTCAAGCCTACAATATAGCATATGTTTGTTTCCTATAGGATCTAGGAGCATGCAACCTCCTCCTACACATTCCTTAGATCGAGAACCATCAAAGTAAAAATTCCATGGTTTATCAACAAGATTAACTACATCATTTACATTATTTACAGTGTTAATCAAACTAGGAGAAGCTTCCTGAAAATCACAATGTAAAATTTCTGATTTATTTACAGAATCAGTAAATGTAGATTTAAGTGAGGGAAAACTCCCCAAATCTAAATCATACCCATAGTTCCCTAAGATAGAATCACTAAACATGACCGGTTCATTGGGGGAATTTATCTCGGTCACTATGTGTATCATGTACTTTTCTCTGTCAATCCTAATCTGATTTGGTTGCCCATTTTTAGGTAACCATAAGTGTGACCATTCAGTTGAAAAATAGCCTTTTAAAGCTTGAGACTAGTCATGACTTAAGAACAACCCATAAACATTAGGTATGTCTACTACCACTACATTGATGACCTGGAAGAAATGTGGATTAGTGGCCATTCTGATCATTACTCCTTTCATATCTCCTATAATTTTCACCTTAGATCGGTTCAGTTGGCTGATTTGAATTTCACAAGGTGTGGGCTTAACATTCAATTTCTTATAGACTGAATAAGGCATAACATTTGATGAAGCTCCAGAATCAACCATACAATTATGGACATTTTTATTGAATATTTCAAATGTTAGTAGGAAGGGGGGAGTTGTATATTTGGAGTTCTTACCTATCATTGGTTTTTTTGATGTTGTCATTAAAACCAACTGTTGCTTTACTAGTTGAAGGATCGACGTTATTTACTATAGGTATAGAGGGATGATTTCTTCTAGAATTGGTATTTGATGAAGTTGTTAAACTTGAGAGTATTGAGCCTCCAGGCATAGGGTAAATAAAACATGCTAATGTTTGCCCTTTGTTTCTTGAGATCGTTAATGATGTCATACTAGAGATCCATACCTTGAGTTACAGGATGCTGATTCATGGGTTGAGGACTGTTTCTAGGTGTTGGTGATGGTTGAGAATCTACATGTCCTTTACTCCTAGTATTATGGGTGTGTTGGATGACAAAGATAGAATTATCATTACACTCTTCCTCTTTGACTAAGCTATCCTAGAAATGGCAATTAAACGGGAGAGGATCCTCAGGGTTTTCCTCCTCAATTTCAGGCTGCTCATGTTCATGATCCTCTTCCAACTCTTGATCAGGTGAAGTTTTAGGTAAGGTATAGACAACCCTTATAGTGTTAAAAACTTCCTCATTGGTTTAAATGTAAGTTGGAGTATTTTGCCTTGCATTTGGTGATGTATATGGTTGATATGGGGTTTTAAAATTTTCTCTATTCGAAGTACCTTCCCCATTATTTCATTTTAATATCACCACTTCATTTGTAAGACACCTGACTTCTTGTGTAATTTTTTGACATCGAAAGCAGAAGTATCTCTTTTATCTACGTTAGCTCTCATTGTGGTTTCATTTCTTTTATGAAAAGGAATATCGATTTTTCCATTATTTTCTAGTTCAAATGTCATCGAATTATTTTCAACCTTTATTGCTTCTTTGAAGGATTCAACCAACATGATCTTACCATCTTGTTTCACAAACATACCAAGGTATTTAGGTAAAGTTGAAGCATAATTCTCAATTATGATATCCTCTGGATGTTGAGAGGCTACTAGTATTCTATTTGGGAGAGTAAGGAAATGTTGGTTGAAATCTTTTATTCGTTCTTTGTTTTCCATCTTGATTCTATCCAATCTAGTGCTAACATAATAGGAGTTTTATCTTCACCAAATTTGTTTAAGAATGCCTAACTAAAATCACCCCAACTAGTTATAGATCCTTGGGTTAGGGGAAAATAGCAAAATGCAGCTTTTCCTTCAAAAGTTAAAGGGAATAGTCAACATACCACATCCTCATGCTAAAAATTCATTGTTTGAATAGCCAAGATGAATTTTTCAATGTGATTTTCTGCAATCCCCTTATCATCTGTGTCAAACTTAGGCAGCAGTTTATTAGGATGTTTAGGTATATTATGCTACAGTCCAAGTACAAAAACAACACCATGTCGTAAACATTCTCTATCATCATTAGGGTTACCTTGGTCACGATCACCCATGTCTTGATCATATTCCAAATCTGATGAAGACTAGTTGTTATGATCATAGGGGCTGTCAGGCGGTGATTCAGGAGGTGAAGGGGGTTGGTCAGATCCACCTGTAGATAACAGTTGTCACGAGGTGTTAGGGTGAGCTATTCCTCTCAAAAGGATACTAAGGTGATAATCAAGAGATACTCTCAATGGTTCAAGAGGTTCTTCACCAATTGAATCGATAGCTGACTCAGTCACTACCAAGGTTTGAAAATGAACTCTGCTTGGTAAACTAAAATTGATCAGAGGAATCCTTGTTTGGAGAGAATAGGATCTAGTTAAAATCCTTTTTGATTCCTTTGAGGTTTCATTTATCTCTTTCAAGGAAACTCATGAGATAGTAGTGTCTCTTTCAATAATGGTCCTAACCATATCCAAAAAGGGTGTAGTTACAAATTCAGGTTGTGATGTAGATACCAAGGTAGACAATGTTCCAAAACTTGTAAGAGGGGAAGTAGGTTGATTGCTGGTAGGAACATTATGTGATCAATAGGCCATTAAGATTTAAGCTCATTCCCTCCTTCTAGCGTCATTTGTTGGCTAGAAAAACTATCCTAAGCCAACTTACAGAAAGACAACCCACATACTTGACTTAATGCAATCTTATATGTATTTAAAGTAAATGTCTTTCACAGGATCAAGGCCCTGCTGCATGTATGACATGCTCTCATAATAGAGAGTCTCTCTAAGGTGTATGTGTGTGGGATTTTCTTAAATAAATCTTCTAACAAATAAAAGAAATTTAACCTAATGACTAACTAATTCTGAAAGAAACTACCTTAAACTAAATGCAAAAAATTAATAGCTCCTAATTATGCTCTATGATAATCTAGATGAAAATTACCTATCTTGGCCAAGAGCATGAGTCATTAATTTGACAAAAGGTTTTAAAGCATAAATATGATCAACAATTATGGATTGGTAGAAAAGTCTCCAATAACATAAGTAAATCTCAATTATCCTACAATAAGATGACACTCTATTGTACAATAATTGAAATAGAAATTAAAACCTAATATCAATGATATTAAATAGATACACAATCCTGAAACATATGAATATAATCATATACTAACTTGTAAATGAAACAAGGTGAACCTGTAAGTTAGAAATTTATCAAAAATATATTTATGAACAATTGAAATTATGAAAAAGTTCATTCATCTCAACATGACAATAAACCATTTATATCTCACGCAAGCATAATCATTCGAAGTCCATTAAAAATATTTCACATATAATAGAAAGATATATATATATATATATATATATATATATATATATGAAAGTAAAGATAACAAAAGAGAATAATCAGTAACACAATACAGATGTTTTAAATACTTAGCTAGGGCCTTTAATATCCTGCAACAATCAGTAATCCTCAAAAGAAGTTCGAAGAACACCAAAGTAACAGAATAAAGTATAATACTATAGAATATAAATTCTCCCAAATGTCTCAGAAATCGAACCCCTTATCAATGTTTGGAACTTTTTTATAAAGAAAACAAACCCACTTCTAATCAACTGACCACCCTATTTCTATGATACTATGTGGATTCCTATCTGAATATAGAGCAAAAGAAATGCCATGATTCTAGGTGTGTCGTTGAGTGACAACTAGGATGGAATAATTTTAAAGATAATAACTAACTTACTAGATAAAATCCAGTATCATTATTCCCCTGCATGAGGCATCAATATATCCAACAATCCATCAACTGACAATGCTCAAAATTAGAAATGTGGAACCAGCAAAAATAGTGAATAGTTGCATGTTCAGGGCATCTTCCAATGAGTAAGCTCCAGCTTATCGAATCCCAAAATTGTAGCATAGCATCAACCCTCAGCTTGCATACTCAATGACACCTAAAATTCCCAAACAAAATTAGTTAGAAAAGTGAAAATAACAATATATATAAAAAATAAATAGGACGCCTGTAGAATTTTAATTATGCAGGTATCCTTATAAAATAAAACAAAAATTCTTTGCACCAAAAATGAGATCTGAAAAATATAGGACATCACTAACCTGTAGAAGCTCATTTTTAAATCATCTGTATGCCTGACAAAGTTTTAAATCATAAAACAAAATTGAAATCCATAGAGAAAACATACATATCAAGTTTTAAGGGATGATTCAACAGAAAATCAAATCGCCACATTTTGTCTTGCTTCATCTAATTTAGCCTTAAATCTAATAGCTCTCATATTGGCAATCTTGTTTTGTTTGATCAATTTTTTATTTTTTGACAGAATGTTTTTAGCTTGATATTTATATCTGAGCTTTTTTACCCTTAAGAGATTCCATTTATCAACCCAAGAAGTCAAATCAGATTTCAAGCTTGCGATTTCTTCCATAATGAATGCCCTAATAACCTGAGCCTTCTTCAACTCATTTTCCAAGGATGATATGACTTGAGCATAGGGAATTTGATCAGGTTGTTCTATTGCTCCTACATTTGGCTCCCCATTACCTCTCGCCTCTGTACATTTCTTCTGGTCGATTTATTGATCTACATTAGGCCAAATATTAAATTGTTGGACATCCCCAGCCCTAGTTTCAAATGCAGATACATACTTTGGATCAAGAATGATTGGACCAACTGGAGCTTCATTGAGCTGAGACTCCAAATAATTGCTCAATTCGATGACATGGGAATCCCCTATACTTAAATCTCTACTCGCAAAGATCGCAGACATCATGCTACGAGTGGTTCGGTGAATTGCCCAATTGCTCAGTACCCTACTTACTTCATCTTCAACTAGTTTATGACTGACATTTGTCTATGAATATGGAAGGCCATCATTCAAGAAAGTTGGAATAACCACGGGTTCCTTCATTTGAGACTGAGAGTCTTTAATAGGTGGCTTAGGGTTTACCTCATAATCAACCTTAAGGCCACCACCACTTGAGGTTTGACTGGGTTCACTTACTTCTGACTCTATATGCCTTATTCTAGTTTTGGACCTATATTGAGGCCACTCCTCATTTTCTCCAAACTTATTACGAGCGAGAAAACATTCCCAAGAATATCCCAATTCTCCCAATTGGTAAGAAACAAGTATATTAATAATCCCATGATGAAACAAGCTCCATTCCTTCCCCCCCACATTACTCTGATAAGCACAAGCCATCTTCTACAAACTACTTAAGAAGTAATATGATAGATTTTTAGGATGCCCTTTAAAAATCATTAATAGCCGAAGATGATAAAACTGAGTTTGAGAGAGTCGACCTTCGCAGGTGACATACCTAATAATGAGCTCAAGGAAATAATTCCACTTCTTCTTCAGTAGCCGAGTAGGGAAAACATACTTAAATTCTATCTATCAGTCAGCTGGAGTCAAGAAATCCTATCAATCATCATTCTTCATATGTTTACCCTTATACTAGAGTTCTCCTGCCATTGGAAAACCTATAGCCTAAGAGAGGAATTCATCTGTCAACTGCAAAACAATATCTCCTACCTGTGCTTTCATACCATCAAACGAAGTTGCGAATTCCCTAGAGACTGCCAAATTAAAACCAAAAAAATTATGCAGAAACCCTAGCCATCCTACCTTTACCACCAATTCATGGCATTCGGGAGTAGCATCTAAATGTTCATCACCCATGAGCTCTAGTATTGAAACAGGAGCCATAATAGCAATTACAAAAGCCTCATGGATTTTCAAAACCTGAACTGAGAAACATAGTCGATCTATCATGGGTTCATACAGATTTACTAAAACTCCAAACATCTTCATTTCACCAAGGTACTGTAAACCTTCATGCGCAGTCATCGAACGTAGGGTCATCATGCCTTTGAATTGACAAGTTAATGGAAATTGTAGAACACTTACCATGCAATAATGACCTTCAAAATATCAAGCGGGTAACAGCTATGCGTGACACTTGCATGATTGCAAATCAACAGATGGAAAACAATTGGATTATGCAGATATCAAACCCTTACCTTCCATGATAATGTCAATGTTAACTAATATACCCTCACATTAATACAATCACTAAAATAAACCCATAAGCCTATAAAATCAACTTCAAAGTGTAATCTAATGGTTACAACCACATAATTTTTCACTATCGCATATATAAGTAACCCCAAGATTTAATAAGGAAAGATACAGTGGTTTTGATTAAAATCGTGATTAATATTGCAATGATGAGGAACAATAAGTAAATGTAGTCAAGACCACAACCAAACTTTTAAGAATTATTTTAGCCACTTATGATGGAATTTTAACACTGACTTTACCTCAAGGTATCATTTAAAAATTTCATAATCCCATAAATCTTATCTCATATTAAGATACAAAGTTCATAAATGAGGACAAGTGTATAACAATGGAGAACTTGTGATATCAATATGAAATAAGATTTTATCCCCATGATTATTATGATGAGATAGATGTTTTGAAAGTGGAAGAGTTCATTAGACCACACATATAATTTGGAAAACAAAAGTCATATAAGGTATCAACTTACTAGGTTAACAGTCAAGACTATTGATGTAATGAATTTACTTGACCTCGAATTTGCATGAATGATTGATATTGTAAAATTAGGATTTTACTTTTAGGATTATGAACTTTACAAATGATCAAGCAGAAATAAGAACTAAATCAAAGAAATTCATTCCAGATGTAAGTTGATGCTAATCCCCCTATATCAGTCAATCCATCAACTTTTATTGGGAGTACCTTCAGAATCATTATTCTGAAGGCACTCATAATACATTTATTGATGAGTGTTGATAAAGGTTGTGATATATAATGTTGTTTAGAAAATTTATGAAATGACAAATTGAAATTTTATGTTGAAATTGCTCCGGAGGGTCATTAGAGGAATTTTGGGGTCTAAAATGGGCCTCCTAAGAAAAATAATAGAATAATAGTTAAAATAATAAAATAATATTTATTAATTTTTGAGGAAGAAAGAAAAAAACTACTTTTTGTGTTTGTATTTTCTACATATCTCCCTGTATTTTTACTGAAATTTCGATCGGGAGAGCTAGTTGGATGCAAAATTTGATTTTTCATCCAACGAGTACCCACACTGCATACTTTTGACGAACCCCGTTACCCCAAAAACCAGAAACACCTAAAAAATGTGATGATGACATCATCATCATGTTTTTCCAATTATTTCTTGATTTTGGGGTAGTAGAGTCCGTCAAAGGTATGCAGTGTGGGTAATCATTGGATGCAGAATCAAATTCTGCATCCAACCAGCTCTTACGATTGAAATTTGAGTAAAAACAAAGGGAGATATGTCGAAAATACGAACAAAAAAGTAGTTTTTTTGTGACAAATATGACAATTCAACCATTATGGTTGACTCATTTTATTTAAATCCTATTGGTTCTTGAATTCCAACTCAAAAGAACTTATTGTTGGCACGTTTTCTTATAAGGCCCATTTTAGACCCCAAATTTCCTCTAATGGTTTCTTTCCAACACATCTTTGCAAGACCTTGTCCCTTAATTAACTTAGTAGGTTTTATCTCTAAATCATATTCTTGAATCATTGAAACCCACTTATCGCTGATTCCTAGACAATCTTGTTGAGAAATGATATCCTTGACAGCTGCATGGGGTACATACCCAATGATTTTGGAGTAACCTACATAAGTTCTGAAATGTTTAAGGGACTTGACAAGGGCATATGCCTATTTATCCATGGTGGTATACTTGAACTCTGAATGTTGCAAGGATCTACTCATAAAGGCTATAGGTTTCTCTTGTCCCTCCTTATTCTTTTGAAGCAAAACACTAGCAATGGTGTCTCTTGAGGCAAAGGAAAATATCTGAAATTCCATGGAATAATCTAGACTGATCAAGACCGGGGACTTGGATATGGAATCTTTGATAGACTTGAAATAATCTTTCCCGTCATCTGTCCACTCAAACTTAGCACCTTTCTTTAACAACTTTTGTAGAGGCTTCATTAATTCTGCTAAATTTGGGATGAATTTCCTTATGAAATTGATCTGACCATTGAAAGACAGGAGAGCTTTAATATTCTGAGGCAAGGGGACTTTCTTAATGGCTTCAAATTTATTAGGATCAACCTTGACACCATCCTTAGAAATGATGTGTCCCAACAACTTGCCTTCATCAAATCCAAATATTGACTTGGTGGGGTTCAAGGAAATACCAGATTTTCGACATCTTATGAAAACATGCCTAAGATGACTTATGTGGTCAGATCTTTCTTTTGAAAAAATAGTTAAGTCATCTTGATATATTTAAATTATTTTTCCTATAAGTTCTTTGAAGGAAAAATCTATGGAAATTGAACCCAGGTGATAGATCAATTGCACTCACAAAATTACTAATCAAACATGCAAATTTACACACAAAGGAGGCTGAAATTGGAGCATAACACTAATCTGTATTGAATAAGTGTACAATAGCCAACCATATGAAGTCATAGGTTGCTGCAATAAATAATTACATGAGATATTCGAATGCATAAGGATGCCATTCGAAATAATCAAAAGTAGGCTTACTAAATCTAGTCAAACGCCCCATAGGTGCATAAAGCAGTTTCCAAATCTGCTTAGGAGCTCATGAATTGGAAAAGTCAAGTAGGCAAGCTAATAGGTGATGGAAAGAAAAATCATACATTCTTTTATTAGGAGAAAATAATGGAGGATGATGAGGGAAAAAAATAATTCAACTGCACCTAGTCTTACTTTCCCTTTTGCCATAAAACTTAGTAAAGTAGGAAATAAAGCATAAAACGTAGACATGCGCTAGGGAGGATCTGGAATAAAGTAGATATACTAAATATGGATTACAAGAGGTTTCCCAAGCACTCCATGACTCAATTTTAGCAAGTTTGACTTCTAGGACATGTGGAAGACAACTTGCATAGAGTGGAATATTGTAAACTAGGAAAATAAGACAAAAATGGATTAATTAATGTCTAAGGTAGATAACTATGGGTTGATTATTCTAACACCCCCCCTTAAGCCTGAATTATGAGTAAATATCAGAAAACTATAGTGCCTAGAAACAATTCTTAGCCACCCTTTACATACTGCATGTCCATTTAACCAAGGAAAGAGACAAAAACCAAGTGGGAAAATCCTCCCTTAAACATGGACAGTAAAACAAAATTTGAAAATATTGTCATCAATCATGCTTCACAGCATGATCAGCAATCCCCAGTAGTGATTTGATATTGCTGAATGTCTTCTCACAAAAAACTTTGGTGAAGATGTTAGCTACTTGTTCTAAATATGCACAGAAGAGTAGGTGAATGGTGCCATCATGCACAAGCTGTCTGATGTAGTACATATGGATCTTGTTACCACCTAAGTTGTACTTATTGGTTTTTTATCAAGTGAGTATAGTGAACTGGATAGGGATAACTTGTTCGGACTTCAGAATACCTTCGGAAGTACTTCTAGGAAGTGCCTATTGTATTATATCACATGTTCATACCCCATGGGGGAATTGTAAAAAATGTTCTAGCATGATAGTGTCTGTAAAAGAATCAGTCTCTTAGACTTTATTTGTCAATATGACCAGCCCAGGGTGTTTTTTCCTTTGGTTATTATTGGCTGTTGAAAAAACGACTGATAATTTCTGAGTTTTTCACTCCATACCTCCAAAGTTGGGGTGGTCATCTTGGCATTTAGGCCTATTGAGGTTATTAGAGTCTATGTGTCAATGTATAAACATGCTATACATCATGGTCAAGTCATATGAACATGTCTAAGTCCCCCTAGGTTTCTTCATTTTATTATTTTTTTTAATTTTTTCAATGTTTTTTATTAAATTTTAATTTTTCCAAAACTTAGGCTATTTTTTAATAGTTTAATTGGAAAAAATGATTTTGTAATAAAAGTGGGCCAAATAATTAGTTTCAGTCATGTAGGTGCTCATTTTCAAGCTAAGAGCACCATGTAAACCCACGGACCCACTATTTCCTATTTTTGAGTGATTTTCCATCACTCGGGTCAGAAATCCCCAAAAAATCAATTATTGATTATTTTAATTAATAAGTTGATGAATAATGGAGCAAATCCAGAATCATAGATTAGTGGATTCTCAGCCGATTTAATTGAAATCAGTCAGATCTGAACCAGATTGACTGGATCTGACAAATCCTTGACTGAAGGAGGTGATCAAATCAGATCCAGGGTTGATATTCAGTAGCCTTTATGGGGAATTTCACCCTCTCTCTCTCCTCCACATGTGTGGGCTCTCCTGGGAGCTCAGTGGACTGATGTGTCAATTTATGGGTTGATGTGTCAGCTCAATCAAGCCCCTAATTGACAACTAGGCTTAGTTCAGCTTCAGATCTGCATTGATTGACTCTCCATCAGCTGATTTCATTTTCCTTCTTGGGATTTGCGCCCCCCTGGGCTGGATCTCCTAGTTTTTGTATAAATCAAATCACAAGAAGCCTCTTCCAAGCTAGTTAGAACTTGGATTGAGGTGTTGTTGCTCTTGTATTGTATTGTTTATTATTCTGGAATAAAGAAGCTTTGGAGGAAATATCTATGATGTAATTCTCTTCATGTGTGGATGGTGATTGTCAAATTATTATGAGGTATAATCTATGTTATTTATCACTGCTTTTGTTGGTTAATTGTTGGACTTGAAGGAGAGAGATCCATTCTATTAGGGTAAGAGTTTATTCTAGTTTGATTTATTCTCTTACTACTGCTTGTTTTAGATATATTGGAGTTGTATGTATTTTAAGTTGAATTGCATGCTTTCCAATTATCTCTTCCAGTAGCATCTATGCTTTAACCATATGTTTATGCAAGGATTTATAAGTTGCAGGTGATATCACTTATAGAAGAGGTTGAGCTGGTTTGTATCTTCCTGATCTTCAATATCTTCTGAATGACATAGTCCCTCGGTGTTCCACCAAAGCAGAATCCAAAGCCCAACATTCCCAGGCTTCCAACACTCTTTCTCTCTCTTCCTCCTTCAAAATCTTAATTTCTCTTCAAATTGTTTTTTTTTTAAGAATCTTGTTTTTTATATCTATCTCACAAAGTAAATTACATATAGATATAGTTATTAATATCCTTTATTAATTTTATATCTCGGTTCCGTTTTGCATATAAAGTCATATTTTAAGAAATCTAGCTGAAACTATCCTCTTTTTTTGCAAGCATTTTAAAGAAAATTTGTAGCTTGCTTTTAAGGTATTTTCCTTTGATGTAATTCAAAGTTTCATATTCTACAATAAAAGTGCAAATCTCATTGGATTCCCAAACAGAAATCCAAGATCCGAAGGAAAGCTTTCTTTCCTTGGTTCCTTTTTTTGCAAAACTAGATTACCCCAACTTAACAAATTTTTACTTAGTTTTTTTCAGTAACTAGTGTGGTGACTCAAAACACTTTTAAAGTGTGTTTGGGCACATTTGATTTAATTTATTTCTGTTTTTTATCAGGTCTAACAAAAAAGAGAAGGAGACTCTGCCCAATTTTCGACTCTTGGACAAACCAGAGCTTCCCGAAAGCTTCCCCCACCGCCGTGTTTTGATTTTAGCTTGTTACAAGCTTGTTGTAAGCCTTTGGATCCCAAATAAAAAGGACAAAAGTGCATCAATTTCAATTTTATGATATTTTAATTGTTGCTAATAAAAATAAAAGGTCCTTTCGAATAGGCTCTTTCGAGCCTATTCACCAACCCCTTTGGGGGGATTTGCATCTGTGTCAATTTTTTACTTTTTGTTCATCTCTTTTCAATATAGCATATAGCATATTTCTAATCTACAGGGTAGTATACTTTGATTTATTATCATTTCCATATTCCATATCTGATATTTCAAAGTAATATTAATACTTACCCCATGACTTCCCAATTGACCCGACAGGGGAAAGAGATGTGTGGTAGGACTAATTAGAAAACCAACACTGTATGTATTTGGTTTCATTTTCATCAATTGTTTCATCAGCTATGATAAAATTAACCCCTCCTTGATCCCCTGGTTGAGATCCACTTGGATCGAAAGAGGTTCTTGGAGGGTTTTCTTTTTAATAAGAACACCTATCTTAAAATTTACTAAAATTGACAAGACTCCAGTGTGTATTCTCTGCACTTGGCTGTGGTTCATCTGATCACTCAAGTTGCATCAAAAGCACTTGAGTGAATAGAATAATTAGGATTCACTCTCCCAAACTGGCAAACCATCAAGTGAAAATCCAACACCTAAATCAAACCCTTATGGTGGAAAAATACCCAAAGGAAGCTGGAACTCCTGAAAAGTGACCTCGGGGCGCCAATCTCAGTTACACCTGTGGGTGCATTATGAACAATAGCCTCAAAGACTCCATTCATCCCACATATTTCTTATGGGTAGCTGTGACGATTTAGTTTTGGACATACTCCAAGTACTCTCGGGTATATCTGGAGTTCCCCCCTTTCACCTAATTTTAATTAACTCATATTTCACATTAACTTAAAACATACCAAGAGGCAATCGCAAAACATTAAGCACATGCAAGTACATTGATTATATTTTGACTCCTTTTTAAGGCACTAGCTATTTTCTTGCTATATATATATATTGTGTCTCAGCATTGTACTTTCGTGAGCTCATTTTGTATCTTGTTATCTACGATTGTTTATGGTTAAATTTGAAACTCCTAAGTAACTCATTAAATTTAACATCACCATACTAAATAATTTTGCCCCCCCTTGGATTTGTTAAGAGTTGAGCCTAAATGGAGGAGTCAAGAACAAAGTGACAACCTTGACTCGAGACTTGCCCCTAAGGACACACTGAGTGGCTTGAAGATTTCTGTAACGTGACCCAGGTGTGTGAAATTCAAAAACAGATCTCAATGTGTTTGGTTCTCCGTCTCTAAATTGGATCATTGCATATTTGAATGGTGCTCTGATTATCACAATAGATAATAGTTGAGAGCTTTGATTCGAAACCACACTCACCAAGTAACCCCTGCAACCATAAACATTGAGTTACTACATTTACAACTCCTTTGTACTCTGCTTCTGTAGATGAGAGTGCAATGGCACTTTGTTTCTTGCTTGACCATATGATTGGTCCTTAAACAAGCATGAACATAGATCTTGATGTTGACTTTCAATCTGTGATGTCACCTGCCCAATCACTATCAGTAAACCCAATCAAATCAAGATCATATTTAACTTTGTAGAAGATCCCATGAGTTCTTGTTCCCTAAACAAAGTTAAGGATCCTTTTGGATGCTCTCCAATGGATCTCATGAGGCTGATCCATGTATCTTGAATCCACACTTATTGCATAAGAAATATCAGTTTGAGTGTGTGTAAGGTACAACAAACAGCCAATCAGTTGTCTATACAATGTACTATCTACCATAGGAGAAGAACCTGCTTCTTCAAGCTTAACTCCTGAAAGGAAGGGAGTCTTGCTTGGCTTGCACTATTTCATGTTGAATTTTTTTTTTAGAAAATCCAAATCATGCTTGGACTGATGTTCTTTTATTCCATGTTGGGATTGAGCAATTTCAAGACCCAAAAATTGGCTCAACAACCCCAAATCAGTCATAGAAAATGCATGGTTAATTGCATCCTTCAAGGAGGAAATTTTTTTCTTTGACCTTCCTGTAATTGGAAGGTCATACACATACAAGAAAATAATCATAAAATAACCATGAATCAGCTTCAAATAAACATTTGTATCATACTTGCATCGAACAAAACTCAATGACAGCAGAAAGCCATCAATCTTGGCATACCAAGCCCTGGGGGCTTGCTTAAGCCCATACAATGATTTCTTTAGCATGCACACAAAATATGGATTAGTAACAAACCCTTGAGGCTGCTGCATGTAAACATATTCAGTAATATCTCCATTTAGGAAAGCACACTTCACATCCATGTGATGTACCTCCCACTGTTTTGAAGCTACAATGGCTAAGGATAGCCTGATGGAGTCCATCGTTGCCATTGGTGCAAAGGTCTCATTGTAGTCAATAACATGTACCTGTGAGTATCCCTTGGCACCAATATTTCCTTGTATTTCAAAGGTGAACCATCAGCAGCAAACTTAGTTTTGAAAACCCACTTACATTGAACTAGCTTCCTCCCTGGGGGAAGATCAACCAGCTCCCAAGTGTTGTTCTTCTGGAGTGAGCTGAACTCTTCTTTCATGGCTGCTTGCCATCTTGGATCATGTGCTACATATTCATTTTTATATGGTTTTTATTCAACCATCAGATAGCATTTCTTTGCAAACAAAGGGTCTTTCATGTTCGTGGCACTCTCAAACTGAGATCTAGTCCTCCTAGGATCACTAGGATTTCCAGCTAGTTCCCCAGCTGCATGAATGGTATTTGCTTCCCATTTTGGTCTTGTAGGAATTTTAGGATATACAATTAAATCATAATTATCATACATATCAGAATCAGCAAACTTGTTTGTCTCTTCACTTACATTCAATGGTTCTAGTGGTGAAGAAGACTCTCCAACTTCAACTGCTGCTAAAGGCTCTTCTTGGAATTGAACACTCATTTCAATGAAGGATTCATTTTTGTTCAAATTGATCTTCTTATACCATTTTGAATCTTTAGAGTAACCAACAAGTAGACACTCTTGGCTTTGGGGCTGCAAAGCCTTCCTCTTTTCTATTGGAATTCTAGCCCAAGCCCTTGAGCCAAAAATCCTGAAATAGGTCACATGTGGCTTATGCCCACTCCATGCTTCAAAAGGAGTCATACCAAAAAGTAGTTTATGAGGCACCCTATTCTAAATATAGGATGCACAGTTTATAGCTTCAGCCCAACACTTTTGTGGCAAATTCTTAGCCTCCAACATATAGGTTGCCATCTCTTTCAGTGATCTGTTCTTTCTCTCAGCAACACCATTTTGCTGTGGTGTGTAAGAGATTGAATGATGAATATGAATACTTGCATCTTCACAATATTGAATGAAATCAGACTTGGCATACTCACCACCATTTTTCAGATCTGAGGATCTTGAGTTTCCTCCCAGACTGGTTTTCAACCAAAGCCTTAAAGACTTTGAAGAGGCCAAAAACTTCAGACTTATGTTTCAGGAAGTAAACCCAACAGTACCTGGAAAAGTCATCTATGAAAGTTAATGAATTTATGGCCTAACTCATTGACATATGAGGAAATGGACCAGAAACATCACTATGGATCAACTCAAGAGGTGTAGAGGTTCTCTCATGACTAGCTCTCTCAAATTTATGCTCTGGGTGTTTTCCTAGGACACAACCTTCACAGACTCCCTTGGAAAACTTAATCTTTGGTAACCCTATGACCATTTATTTTTCACTTATATCAGAAAGATACTTATCATTAATATGGACAAATCCTTCATGCCAAAAGTTGCTTGCCTCATTAGCATTAATCAGAAGAGCAGAGGGATTTGAGTAGGGTAGAAAATGTGAAAACCAATATACCTTCGAAGTGTGATCTACAACTCCTTTTGCAATGAATTTAACACTCGATATCTCCATGATCTCAACATCATCAAGGGAGAATATGACCTTATTTGGAGACCCTGTGTGGGTCATATGATACACTGAGAAGAGGTTAGAGACAAGGACTAGAACATACAATACATTGATGAACTTACCATGGTCAAGATCAATTCTTCCTTTTCCCAAACTGTTAGTGACAGAGTCATCTCCCAGCACTATTGGTGGAACTTTCAACATGGCAAGAGAGGAGAAGGCCTTCTTGGTGGAAACCATATGTCTTGAAGCTACAGAGTCTATGATGAATCTAGGTGAGCTTGATGTTCCAGCAACCAATGCATGAAATCTCTCTTTGTCTTCTGAATTTGATCCTCCTTCCCTCTTCTTTGAGTTATCAGGAAGGGAGATGTTATTCTTCTCCAGGATTTGGGTCAGCATTTTAATTGCTTCTTCATGCAGGAGCTTTCAGGATGAAATCCCTTACTGTAGTATGCACACTTGCTCATTTCTCCTTTGTTCTTATTCTTCTAGAAGTTCTTCTTGGAGCCTTGGGGTTCCTCCTGAGATGTGTTCTTATCTCTCTTCTGCTTAGGTGGCTTCTTATATTTCTTCTTGCCTTTTGAATCCACCCTTGAATCTCCATCAACCAAAGCTTGGTCTTTGGAAGGTTTGATGGTGCCCATCATCACCAGTTTATCTTGTTCTTGTGTGAGGGATTCCATGAACTATGCAAGCTTAGGCATATTCTAGGCTCGAGCTGTCAACTTGATGTCATGGAAGGTCAAAACAAACACTGAATAGTCAGGGCCAAGCTTCAAGAGTATAGCCCAAACTAGTTTCTCCTCCTTTTCAATTCCACACTATTTTAGCTGCAAAACAAGGGCTTTAAACTTGGAAAAGTAGAGTTGCAGGGATTCGAAGCTACTGGGACTCAAGGAGATCAATTCATTCTCAATTTGATGTCCTATCACTACTTCTATCTTACCAAAAATCTCTACAATATTTTCCCATACTTCATTTGGTGATGTCAATCCATCAAGATGGAAGAGGAGGTCTCTGGATATGCTTAGACACAAGAGACCATAAGCCTCATCCCTCCTGTTGTGCCATTTATTTTTCTATGCAGCTGCATTGGGCTCTACTTTAGTTTCCATACTCAACTTGTAGAGACATTTTTCTCTCAACAGTATCTCCATCTCTTCTTTCCATTCAAATAAATTAAATGGAGTCAAGATGATCTTCTGAGATTGATCCATAGCTCAGAAATTGTCCCTTCAGTCAATAGAATAGCTCCCAGTCAAGATGTCAAACCTACAATAGAAATATGGAAGGATATAAATTTCTCTACAAAGGCTCTGATACCATGTGGAAATTGAACCCAGCTGATAGATCAATTGCACTCACAAAATTACTAATCAAACATGCAAATTTACACACAAAGGAGACTGAAATTGGAGCATAACACTAATCTATATTGAATAAGTGTACAATATCCAACCATATGAATTCATAGGCTGCTGCAATAAATAATTACATGATAGATTCAAATTCATAAGGATGACATTCGAAATAGTCAAAAGAAGGATTACTAAATCAAGTCAAATCCCCCATAGGTGCATAAAGCAGTTTCCAAATATTCCCAGGAGCTCACGAATTGGAAAATTCAAGTAGGAAAGATAATAGGTTATGGAAAGAGAACTCATACATGCTTTTATTAGGAGAAAATAATGGAGGATGATGAGGGAAAAAAACAAGTCAACTGTACCTAGTCTTACTTATCCCTTTTGCCATAAAACTCAGTAAAGTAGGAAATAAAGCAGAAATAGCAGACATGCACTAGGGAGGATTTGGAATAAAGAAGATATGCTAAATATGGATTTCAGAAGGTTTCCCAAGTGCTCCATGACTCAGTTTTAGCAATTTTGACTTCTAGGACATGTGGAAGACAACTTGCATAGAGTGGAATATTGGAAACTAGGAAAATAAGACAAAAATGGATTAATTAATGTCTAAGGTGGCTAAATATGGGTTGATTATTCTAACAAAATCCATGGCTCTTTAGAAGGTGGCACCAGCATTCAATAAGCCAAAAGGCATTCTTAAAAATTTATAGGTACCCGAAGGTGTAGTGAATGTAGTCTTATGTTGATCCTCTTTATTTACCAACACTTGGATATAACCGGAAAATCCATCCAACATGTACATCATTCCTAATCCTGTTACTCTTTGAAGCAACATTTCCATGTTAAGAAATGGGTAATTATATTTAAGGCATGGTGTGTTTAGATTTCTGAAATCTATACATATTCTAATTGACCCATTCTTCTTTTTGACAACAACTAAGTTGGAGCACCACGATGAATGTATTGTAGGTGCTATGATCCTTGCTGCTAACATCTTCTGAATCTCTTTCTGTACAATGGGGGCCAACTTAGGATTTATTCTCCTAAGTTTTTGGTCAGAAAGGATTGACCTCCTTAGCCTCTTCTGTGAGGGGAATAGTGTGTTGGAACACATCTTCCCAATAGGTTTTAACTTCATCATAACTAAAGGCCAACACATCTCTATATTCTTTTATTAAGTTGATCAAACTGTTCCTTTCCTTTTCTAAAGTACCTATTCCAATTTTTATTAACTTGGGGTCCTTATTAGCTCCTATGTTTATTTCCATATAATCCCCAATTTTTATTTTTATTTTTTATTTTATGACAATCCTGTCGATCAAACATATTTTCAAAATATATAAGGCTACTTGGGATGCGATTCACTTCATTATCCTTGCATTCCTGATACTCTTTACCCTCCTGCTAATAACTAATATTGTAACCTTCAAACTCTTGGAGATTATGGATAAATCTCAAGAATTTCTCATCATCTTTAAACTCCTGCTAGTGATCTACATTATCCGGAATTGAAGGTCTGAAATTAATTTCCATTTTTCCATTTCCACTAATCATTTCATCTGATGGAGGGAGGGTGGATGCTGCTACTTCCAACTTATCTACTAACCCATTTATTTCCCTATGGATCTTTTGAATGTTAAGTGCATCAAACCATTCCATAGTGTCCCATATGGCATTTCTATACTTCCTTAGTCTGTCATTTTTGCATTGATACTAATTCTTAATCTAGAGGACAACTATGTCTGAATCACCTTTTATGTTCAAAATCTTTATCCCCATGTCCTTAGTGTTCTCTAACCCTAGAAGCAATGCCTCATACTTAGCTATATTGTTTGATGCTTCAAACTCTAACCTGAAAGCAAAGTTGTAGAATTTATTTGAAGGAGAGATGATCATGATGCCTGCACCCCTTCTGACTTTGGAATAAGCCCCGTCAAAGTACATTTGCCAAAACTCATCTATCTTTTCATATTTAACATTTTCCTTAATAGGGTCCATGAAATTTGACAACATAGCATATTTTCCAAAGCTATCAGTGAAATTAACAAATTCATTTCTAGGATTCTTAGGGTTTTTTACATGTTGTTTAGTTAAGTTCTCTCTATGGAGTATCACCCTAGTGTTTTCTAATGCATGTATAGTAGCATATGTCCAATCCATTTGAATGTTCCCACCAAGAGTTGCGGCCCACTTTTTGGATAGCAACATACCCCAATTATCTGGAACATCTATCACTACCACATCCATTGACATGTTGATGTCAGGATACTTGGCCAACTTAACCTGTAGATTTAAGTTTATCCCTACTACTTCAACTTATCTTGCATCCATTGTAAAAACATTGTGGTAGGGTGAGGTGACCCTTAGATTTAGCTGTTCCATTACATTTCTTTTCATAACATTTGATGAAGCACCTAAATCTAACATGCAGTTATGAAGGAGAAGGTTATCAACCAAGAAAGAGACATAAAAAGGCAGGTGGTCTTCTCTTCTCAGATCAACACTGTTGAGGACTATAGGCATATCCATATGTTCATTATGGTCAGCTTCAAATATAGCATTATTATTAGGGAGAGGGTCCTCCTTGACAATATTATGAGTTTTACTTTGACTATCCTCTATGGATTTAAACAAATTTTCCTTTTGACCAGGAATTTTAAGGACATTAGTTACATAAACAGACATCTTAGCATTACTTATCCATTCTCCCATGAAAATATTGTTGGATTATCGGTACAACCTTCTAATGGTGTAACTAATGCACCTCTGGGAATATAAAACAAGTGGACTAACCACCACTCCTAATGATAGGGCCTTGTGTTGGGTTTCAAATGTTCACCAAAATATGTAGGTTTTCATGTAACGAAAAACCTTACATGGTATCAAAGAATAGGTCTCAGTTTCAATTCCCCCAAGCTACGTTGGAGGGGGGGTGTTGGAGTACCGCACCTCTAGGAATATAAAACAAGTAGACTAACCACCACTCTTGGTGATAGGGCCTTGTCCTGGGTTTCAAATGTTCACCAAAATCTATAGGTTTTGGTGTAACGACAAACCTTACAAATATTTGATTCAGGGATAAAAGGAGGATCTGGGAGAGGAGGAGTGGTTACCTTTGGCTTGTACTATTTAGATGGTGATGGCTTCTCCTTCCTTCTATAAATTGTACCCTTGAATCTAGCCTCCTTCATTTCCTGAATTGTTTCCGAAGAAGGCATTGCACCATAAAAGTTGGGAAGGAGATCCTTCTCATAACTATAATGTATAGCTTTCTGCCAATGATGATTTGATAAAGGGTAGGTTTGGCCTACCATGTACACATGATTAGACTCACTTGACATTGCTTCTTGATTAATTCCTTGAGAATTCCATGTTCTATAAATTGGTTTTCAATATAATAAGTGCTTTCTTGGTGGAATCAATCACAAGGTCTACACCATGAAATTACATCTTCTACCATGTTAGCTGAGTCTAACTGGTTTGGAATCCTAGGTTCTTGCTGAGGAGATTTCTTTTGATAGATATAATTCTGTTTAGGCTGAAAGTTCCTAGGTCCATTATTTCTTTCCATTGTGATTATTCTATTTTGCATATGATCCATTTGTGCAGAATGATTTCCCATAAGTTGGTTTTGACTAGTTACCAAGTTCTTTATCATGTCCGTCATCTTTTCCATGGGATCTTTAAAGGTTCCCTTTTCTTCTGATTCAATGGATTTACCCTTCTCTTTGTTGTATGAAGTGTTTCCCTTAGTGTAACCTGGAATGTTGGACTTTCCTAAAGATTGCATATTCTTTTCTATTTTTTCGACTAATACCTGGGAAGTTTTTAGATCGGCTAGTTCCTTATCTCTCAACTGGTACCTTAAGTCACCGATGAAAGCTTCAATGTAAGATATGAGGATGGATGCATCCTTTGGCTTATTTTATTTAGGAAGTTCCGCAACCACATGCCTAAATTTAGTGTTAAATTCATCCATGGTTTCATTCTCCATCTTCTTTATGCTATGAAGGGCAACGAGAAAATATCTTGGTTCCTTCTTTTCTCCTCATTTCTTCTTAAAACCATCTTGGGATTCACTAAGAGTTTTATATGTATTATCATCTAGATCAAGGTGACATTCTCCAGCATCATATTCTCAGGATAAAGCAAAGACCTTCATTTTGACATCGTCATGGTCATGGGTAGCATCATTGCAATAACTGACCAGGTGCTTTTCGAACTTTCAGAGGTGAGACTTGGCAGTGATGGCATTGTTTCCCTGAAATATGGGGAGTTTCTTGATAGCATCATTTGGAATGGCATGGGGAGCACCTTCTATCTAAGAAAAGTCAATGGGTTTGAAGAATTTAGTCATTTCTTGAGACTGGTGAATATGAATCTCTACAAATATGCGATGGATATCTGAGAGGGATTGGTCTCCTAAATCTTCAAGGTTTCTATGAGAAGTCTGCCTATTCAATATTTCCCTAATAAACCTTTCGAGATCAGGGATAGGATTGAATAATTGAATGCGGTTTCTTTGGGTAGAAATTCTTCGAGGGATGTTAGAAAGTGGGGTCGCCAAATGGATTGAGTTTTAATTTTTATGTTTTTTAAAGACAAAATCAATCAATTTTTTTTTTATCTTTTTAGTTGTTTAGAAAAAAGTTATGATAAGTTGTACTTGGGAATAAAAATATTTATCCCTGGTAATGATGCCAAAAGGTGTTGCCACCTTTCACACACCTGGGTTATGTGGCAAAAATATTCAAGCGACTCGGTGTGTCCTTTGGGGTAAGTCTCGAGTCAAGGCTGTCACCTTGTTCTTGACTCCTCTGTTCAGGATAACTCCTAACGAATCCAAGGGGGGTAGACCCTATTAAATTACTAAGGATAATTACTTAGTGTGATGGTTTTATATTGGTTAAGTTGTTTAGGAGTTTTTTGAAACTAACCAGTGGAAACAAAAGATAACAAGATGCAATATTTAAAGCAGATAAGCATACTAATTACACTCAGTACATATATAACTGAAAGAATTGATCAAATAAATCACCATTGCCTTAAATAGAGTCAATAGAGAAAATAATGTGCTTGAATGCTCTTGAAAGATTTTTTTGCAAATGTCTCTTGGTAGATTTGAAATTAATGTGAAACGTGAATGAATTAAATTAGGAAAAGCAGGGGACTCCAGATATACCCAAGGGGTACTTGGAGTATGTCCAAAAGTGAAATTTCATAGCTACCCGCAAGGTGTTTGTGGGATTGAATGAAGTATTGAAGACTATTTTCATAACGCACCCATCAGGGTGTGATATATATCAATGCCTCGAGGTCACTTTCTAGTTGTTTCCACTCCTTTGGGTAGTTTTCCACTATTTACAGTGCGTTTGAGGCGTTGTATTTTCGCCTGATGGTTTGTCAATTTGGGAGGTGAATACTAATTAATCTAGTCACTCAAGTGATTTTGATTCATCTTGACTGATCGAACAAACCAAAGCCAAGCATAGAGCGTGCACACTAGATTCTTTGTTATATTTAGTAAATTTTAAAAGAGGTGTTCTTATTAAAAGAAAACCCTCCAGGAACCTCTTTCGGTCCAAGTGGACCTCAATCGGGGAATCAAGGAGGAGTTGATTTTATTATGATTATTAAAACAATTAATTATATTATATGAATTATAAACAAATAAGAAAACCACAATTTTCTAATTAGACTACCACGACCCTTTCTTCACCTTTTGGCTCAAAAGGAGGCTCATGGGGTAAGTATTGAAATTAATTTGAAAACACTAGATATGGAATATTACAATGATTATGAGTCAAAGTATACTACCCCTGTAGATTAGAACTACACTAGATTAAAAAAATATGAAAAAATGTAAAAAATGACACAGACGCGAATCCCCCCAGGGGGGATGGTGAATAGGCTCAAAAGATCCTATTCGAAGATATTTTTATTTTTAATATAAGAAATTAAAATATCAAAAAACTGAAATTAATATACTTGTTCCTTATATGGAATGAGACCGAAGGTTTACAAATTGCAACATTTTGAAATTTTGGGAAGACAGAGAACCCCTGGGGGGTTTCGAATGGTCCAAAAATGATTTCCAGACAGAACCTCCTCCTCTTTTATGTTATGCCTGATAAAAAAATGGAAATATTATCACAGTTAAATATTCCCAAAATTACTTTGAAATTACTTTTGTATGAACACACTTTTTACCCAAAAATTCTAAGTTAAAACTAGAAACAAGCTTTCCTTGGGATTTTTTCTTACTTTTAGGGTAGAAAATATGAAGCAATTAAATTTATGAATATAAATTTTAATATTATAAGGAAACAACCATGCATTCAACAAGATTTAGATCTTCTACTTTCACAGCCTTGAAAAATGACAATTTTCCCTAAAACTAGATCTAGAATGCTTGTAAAATTTCTTTAGGAATGAGATATAGTTTATGATATTTAAGAAAGAAATATCTATGTAAAATGAATTCTAAAATTAATAGATATAAAAAAATTTAAAGATGCAAAACAAGTAACCGAACTGATTTTAAAAAAAATTGGAGGAAGAGGAAAAGAAGAGCGCTTGTTGCTGGAATGGATCTGCAAAAAAGACCAGTTAGTGGAATGCCAAGGACAATGCCTTCACAAAATACTTAGATTCCCAATGGATTCAAGATATACCCATAGCTCATATAACCCCTACTACCTGAAAACTAACAAACAATCCTGCACAAAAACCTTATGAGATCTAGATAGAGATATATGAAAAAAGAGAGGGATTACATGCAAATAAACTTATTTAAACATGTATAATATGAATCTTCAAACATATATGCTATGAGATATTGAAAAACAAGTAATATTACTTTCCCAAATATACCCCTATTGATTCAGCTCAATCATTCAAGCCAAACAAGATTCAGATGTAAAAATTGAGAGAAAGACACCAGTAACAACAAAAGCTACAAGACAATGTTATTTCACACACATAAGAGAATTACACTGTTTTGGCCTCCAAAGCTTCACTTTATTTCAATAGAGAAATATATTACATAGTATTACAATAGTAATAGCTCCTCAATCCAACTATCACTAACTCAGAGAGGAGGCAACCATGCTTTATTTATACCAAAAAATGAAACCTCAGCTCAAACAGGGCACAAATCCCAAGGAGATAGAAAGCTGCAGCTGAAGGAGAGTCCATCAATCCCTAATCTGAAGCTGAACTGAGCTTCCACTAATTCTAAATGTCAATCAGAGGGCTTATTGAGCTGACACATCAACCTGCTAACTGAATCATCAACTACAGAGCTTCCAGAAGAGCCCACATGTGTGGAGGACAGAGAGAGGGTGCAATTCCCCATAAAGGAGGCTGAAGTTCAACTCTGCATCTACCCTGATTAGCTCCTTCAGTCAAGGAATTGTAATCTCTAGTTAATCTGGTGCTAAAGAGATTGATTTCAATCAAATAGGTTGAGAATCCATTGATCTAGGATTTTGGATTTTCTCCATTATTTAATTTATTTTATTAATTAAATAATAAATATTTGATTTTTAGGGATTTTTGACCTGAGTGATGGACAAATCACTCAAAAATTAGAAAAGTGGGTCTATGGGTTTACATGGTGCTCTTAGCTTGAAAATGAGCACCCCTGTAACTGAAATTGACTTATGAGCCCACTTTTATTACAAGACCAATTTTTCCATTTAAACTATTAAAAAATAGCCTAAGTTTTGGAAAAATTAAAACTAAAAAAAAACTTAAAAAATTAAAACCTAGGGGGACTTAGACATGTTCATATGACTCGACAATAATGCCTAGCATGTTTATACATTGACACATAGACTCTAATAACCTCAATAGGCCTAAATTCCAAGCCGACCAACCCAACTTTGGAGGTATTGAGTGAAAAACTCAGAAATTATTAGTTGTTTATTCAACAACCAATAATAACGAAGGGAAAAAACACCCTGGGCTGATTGGATTGACAAATAAAGTCGAAGAGACCGAGTCTTTTGCAGACACTATCATGCTAGAACATATTATTACAAATTCCCCATGGGGTATGAACATGTGATATAGTACAACAAGCACTTCCCAGAAGCTCTTTCTAAGGTCTTCTGAAGTCTAAACAAATCATCTTTGTCCGATTCACCAGGCTCACTTGATAAAAAACCACTAAGTACAACTTAGGTGGTAACACTCCCTCTATCTCTATCTCTCCCTATTGCCCTCTCCCTCCCTCTCCCACCCTCTCCCTCCATCCCTCTCACTCCCTATCTCCCTCTCCCCCTCTCTCTCACTCTCTCTCCCCGTCTCTCTCCCTCTCCCTCTCTTCCTCCCTCTCTCCCTCTCTCCCTATCTCTCTCAACCCTACTACCCCCCATTACCACTAGAACCCTCCTCTCTCTGTCTCTAACCCTTGATCAGCCCCTCTCTCACTCTCTCACAACCCTAATCCTCCCCCATTACACCCCTTACCACTACACCCATACTCTCTCTCTCTTAGCCCTACTATTCCCTTTACCACTGTTACCACCTAAGTTGTACTTAGTGATTTTTTATCAAGTGAGCCTGGTGAACTGGACAAAGATTTTTTGTTCAAACTTCAGAAGACCTTCGATAGTGCTTCTGGGAAGTTCTTGTTGTACTATATCACATGTTCATACCCCTTGGGGGAATTGTAATAAATGTTCTGGCATGATAGTGTCTGTAAAAGACTCGGTCTCATAGACTTTATTTGTCAATTCGATCAGCCCAGGGTGTTTTTTCCCTTGGTTATTATTGGTTGTTGAATAAACGACTTATAATTTCTGAGATTTTCACTCAATACCTCCAAAGTTGGGGTGGTCGGCTTGGAATTTAGGCCCATTGAGGTTATTAGAGTCTATGTGTCAATGTATAAATATGCTAGGCATCATGGTTGAGTCATATGAACATGTCTAAGTCCTTCTAGGTTTTTTAATTTTTTAATTTTTTTCATTTTTTCACTGTTTTTTATTAAAATTTAATTTTTCCAAAACTTAGGCTATTTTTTAATAGTTTAATTGGAAAAATTGATTTTGTAATAAAAGTGGGCTAAATAATCAATTTCATTCATGTAGGTGCTCATTTTCAAACTAAGAGCACCATGTAAACCCATGGACCCATTATTTCCTAGTTTTGAGTGATTTTCCATCACTTAGGTTAGAAATCCCCAAAAAATCAATTATTGATTATTTTAATTAATACATTGATGAATAATGGAGCAAATCCAGAATCCTAGATCAGGGGATTCTCAGCCGATTTGATTGAAATCAGTCAGATCTGAACCGGATTGACTGGATCTAACAAATCCTTGACTGAAGGAGGTGATCAAATCAGATCTAGAGTTGATCTTCAGCAACCTTTATGGGGAATTGTGCCCTCTCTCTCTCCTCCACATGTGTGGACTCTCCTGGAAGATTTGTGGACTGATGTGTTGGTTTATGGGTTAATTTGTCAGCTTAATTAGCCCCTCGGTTAACAAGTGGGCTCATTTCAGCTTCATATCTACATTGATTGAATCTCCATCAGCTGATTTGGTCTGTCTCCTTGGGATTTGTGCCCCCCCTAGGTTGGATCTCCTTCTTTTTGTATAAATCAAAGCACAAGCTGTGTCTTCCAAGCTAGCTAGAACTGGGATTTAGGTGTTGTTGTTCTTGTATTATATTGTTTATTATTCTATAATAAAGAAGATTTGGAGGCAAGATCTATGGTTTAATGCTCTTCATGTGTGGATGGTGATTGTCAAATGCTTATGAGGTATAATCTGTGTTATTTATCACTGCTTTTTCTAGTTAATTGTTGGCCTTGAAGGAGAGAGCGCCCTATTGTTAGGATAAGATTTTATTCTAGTTTGATTTATGCTCTTTCTACTGCTTGTTTCATATCTATTGGAGTTGTATATATTTTAAGTTTAATTGCATGCTTTCCAATTATCTCTTCCAACAGCACCTATGTTTTAACCATCTGTTTGTGCAAGGATTTCTAAGTTGCAGGTGATATCGCTTGTAGAAGAGGTTGATCTGGTTTGCATCTTCCTAATCTTCAAGATCCTCTGAATGACATAGTCCCTCGATGTTCCACCAAAGCAGACTCCAAAGCCCAACCTTCCGAGGCTTCCAACACTCTTTCTCTCTCTTCCTCCTTCAAAATCTTAATTTCTCTTCAAATTGGTTACTTTTAAAGAATCTTATTGCTTAGATCTGTCTCACAAAGAAAATTACATATATATCTAGTTAGTAATATCCTTTCTTAAGTTTAGATCTCAGTTCGGTTTTGCATATAAAGTCATATTTTAAGAGATCGAGCTTAAATTACCCTTTTTTTTGCAACCGTTTTAAAGAAAATTTGTAGCTTGATTTTAAGGTAGTTTCCTTTTCTGTACTTTAAAGTTTCGTATTTTGCAATAAAATTGCACATCTCATTGGCTGCCCAAACAACAAGCTAAGATCCCAAGGAAAGCTTTCTTTCCTTGGTTCCTTTTTTTTTCAAAAATAAATTACCCCAACTTAACAAATTTTTACTTAGTTTTTTTTCAGTAACTAGTGTGGTGACCCAAAACATTATTAAAGTGTGTTTCGGCACATTTGATTTTAATTTATTTCTATTTCCCAGCATGTCTAACAAATAATAGAAGGAGACTCTGCCCCATCTTCCGACTCTTGGACAAATCAGAGCTTCCTAGAAGCTTCCCCCACCGCTGTGTTTTAATTCTAGCTTGTTACAAGCATGTTGTAAGCTTTTGGATCCCATATAAAGGACCAAATTGCATCATATTCAATTTTATGATATTTTAAATCACTGCTAATAAAAATAAAAATTTCCTTTCGAATAGGCTCTTTCACCATCCCCCCTGGGGTGATTTGCGTCTGTGTCAATTTTTTACTTTTTGTTCATCTATTTTCAATCTAGCGTAGTACTAATCTATAGGGTAGTATACTTTGATTTATTATCATTTCCATATTCCATATCAGAGGTTTCAAAGTAATATTAATACTTACCCCACGACTTCCCGATTGACCTGAAAGGGGAAAGAGATGTGTGGTAGGACTAATTAGAAAAGTGACATTGTGTATATTTGTTTTCCTTTTCATCATTTGTTTCATTAGCTATAATAAAATTAACCCCTCCTTGATTCCTCGATTGAGATCCACTTGGATTGAAAGAGGTTCCTGGAGGGTTTTCTTTTTAATAAGAACACCTTATCTAAAATTTACTAAAATTGACAAGACTCCAATGTGTATTCTCTGCACTTGGCTGCGATTCGTCCGATCAGTAAATCTGCATCAAAAGCACTTGAGTGACTAGAATAAATAGGATTCACTCTCCCAAATTGACAAACCATCAAGTGAAAATCCCACACCTAGATCAAAGCATTACGGTGGAAAAATACCCAAAGGAAGCGGGAACTCCTGAAAAGTGACCTCAGGGCGCCGATCTCTATTACACCTGTGGGTGCATTATGAGAAATAGCCTCAGAGACTCCATTCAACCCACATATTCCTTGTAGGTAGCTGTGACAATTTATTTTTGGACATACTCCAAGAACTCTCGGGTATATCTAGAGTCCCCTCCTTTTTACCTAATTTTAATCAACTCATATTTCACATTAACTTAAAACGTACTAAGAGGCATTTGCAAAACATTCACTCCAAGCACATGCAAGTACATTGATTATATTTTGACTCCATTTTAAGGAACTCGCTATTTTCTTTCTTTCTATATATATATATATATATATATATATATATATATATATATATATTGTGTCTCAGTATTGTGCTTTCTTGCGCTCATTTTGTATCGTGTCATCTATGGTTGTTTATGGTTAAATTTCAAACTCCTAAGTAACTCATTCAATTTACCATCACCATACTAAAATATTTTTTCCTTAGTAGCTTAATAGGGTCTACCCCCCTTGGCTTTGTTAGGATTTGAGCCTAAATGGAGGAGTCAAGAACAAGGTGAGAGCCTTGACTCAAGACTTGCCCCCAAGGACACACCGAGTTGCTTGAAGATTTATGCCACGTGACCCAAGTGTGTGAAAGGTGGCAACACTTTTTGGCGTTGTTTCCGGGGATAAATCTTTTTATTCCCAAGTATGACTTAGCTTAACTTTTTCTAAACAACTAAAAAGATAGAAATTTTTTATTGATCTAGTCTTAAAAAAAAATAAAAATTAAAACTCGATCCATATAGCGAATCCACTGCCTAACATCCCTTCAAGAATTTCTACCTAAAGAAACCATCGAAAATTATTCAATCCTCTCCCTGATCCCAAAAGTTTTATTAGGGAAAGATTGAATAGGAATACTTCCCGTCGAAACCTTGAAAATTTAGGAGACCAATCCCTCTCAGATATCCATCACATATTTTTAGAAATTCATGTTCACCAATCTCAAGAAATGATGGAAGTATTCAAACCCCTTGACTTTTCTTAGATAGCAGGTGCTCCCCATGCCATTCCAAAAGATGCTATCAAGAAGCCCCCCATATTTCAGGGCAATAATGCCATCACTGCCAAGTCTCACCTTTGAAAGTTTGAAAAGCACCTGGTTAGTTATTGCAATGATGTTTCCCATGACCATGACGATGTCAAAATGAAGCTCTTTGATTTATCCTTAGAAGATGATGCTGAAGAATGGTACTTCAACTTAGATTATGATTCATATAAAACTCTTAGTGAATTCCTAGAGGGTTTTAAGAAGAAATGGGAGGGGGGGAAGAAAGAACCAAGACACCTACTTGCTGCCCTTCATAACATAAAGAAGATGAAGAATGAAACCATGGATGAATTTAACACTAAGTTTAGGTGTGTGGTTGCAGACCTCCCTAAAGAAATAAATCCAAAGGATGCCTCCATCCTCGTATCTTACATCGAAGCTTTCACTGGTGATTTGAGGTACCAGTTAAGAGACAAAGAGCTGGCCAATCTAAAAACTGCTCAGGAATTGGCCGAGATAATAGAAAAGAATATGCAGTATTTAGGCAAGTCCAACATTCCAAGTCACACTAGGGGAAACAATTTATGCAACAAAGATACCAAGGGTGAAGCCATTGAATCAGAAGAAAAGGGAGCCTCTAAAGACCCCATGGAAAAGGTAACAAACATGATAAAAGACTTGGTTACTAGTCAAAACCAACTTATGGAAAATCAGTCCGTACAATTGAATCATATGCATAATAGATTGATCACAATGGAAATAAATAATGGACCTAGGAACATTCAGCCTAGGAAGAATCAGATGTATCAAAAGAATTTTCCTCAGCAAGAGCCTAGGATTCCAAAGCAGTTAGACTCAACTAACATGGTAGAAGAAATAATTCCATGGTGTAGACCCTGTGAACAATTCCACCAAGAAAGCACTTGTTATGTTGCAACTCAAGTCATGGAACATGGAATTCCCAAGGTTAGTAATCAGGAAACAACTTCAAGAGACCCTGATCATATATACATGGTAGGCCATGCCTACCCTTTGTCACCATCTAAATAGTACAAGCCTAAGGATGAAACCATTGCAAAATATTATAGTGAAACTTATGATGAAAACTGTAATATAGATGATGGCACTCCTATGTGTTCTCCATATAATGATGACATTTTGGAAGTTTTACTACCTTATGACCTTTTTCTCTAAAGAATATGAGTATGAAAATGAGGACAAGTATAACTTGGAGCATGATACAAGTGATGAAGACTCCCTTATCCCAGACAAAGATGTTGATGAGGAGTCCTGTACATTCATGGAAAATCCAATCTATGACATGAATAAAGAGGAAAATAGTGAACTATAAACTTTTGATAGTTTTGCTGGTTTTTTTGTCTATGGCATGTCTAAAGGAGAGGGCATGGACCATGTGGCCTTGGGAAACTTTGATATGAAAAAGGAGCATGCAGTTTATCCACATGATCAGTCTGAGCCATATATTAGTATCAGTGATGAAGACAAAGAGAACTTGATATCAACAATGGGGAATCCATCACATCTAACATAGATGATGGTGATGACTATTGGGATTTTTGTGGATATCTTATTAAGAATCCTATCTATGCTATATCCAGCAAAGGGAGTGTCTATTTAGAAATTTGTGGAAGTCCAATCTACTATACTTCCATAGGGGGAAGCATGGATATGGAGACCTTGGAAAATCCTAGTATGGAAAAGCAACATTCAAAACTCTCATATGATCATTAAGAGTCATATCATGCAGAGCCACATAAAGGTATCAATAATGAAGACATGGAGAAGTAGTGTTGTGAAAAGACAGGTGTGATGCAGTTAGTAAAATATCAGTCTCAACTATCATCTTCACATATAGAGTTTCCTCATGATTTGGAGCCGCTTGGGGCTTATACAATTAATTATCATCCAATAAGCCTTGATGATCCATATGATGGTGTAGTCAATCTACCTCATCATTCTGATTTGTACATCAACCCTGTCTAGTCATGGATAGAAGCAGCATGCGCAAGCACTTACCAGTTTGGGAGGAAGTTTGATGACATTATTCATGCCTATGATTTCCCATCCATCCCACCCCGTTCGGATCATCACGCAGGTTTGCATTTTTTGAATAACGTATCCTTACTTTGGATGGTAACCAAAGACAAGGAAAAAAATTATGTTAATAAAATGCTTAGGTGGTTACATTGGATTTCTGATTACACTTAACCTTTTTTATATCATGCTTAGAGTAGGAAAATAAGCTCCTTGAAAAAGAGCATTTACTTTCCACATTTTTTGTTTTGTACTTATCTATAATCAAACATTTTTTTCATTAGTTAGTTGCATTTATTTTATTTAAATAAATTAGCTTAATGTTTCCTTTGGTTTTTTATGTAAAGCTTGTGCTACTGAGGTTTTCTAGTCAAGTTGAGATGTTTTTATAGGGTGTCTAAACCAGAGATTCTGGTTTTCTTGTATCCTCTCCTTGCCTTATGACCAGATGGAGCACAAGTCCCATAGTTGCAGCCAGAATGTTACCACCTAAGTTGTACTTAGTAGTTTTTTATCAAGTGAGCCTGGTGAACCGGACAAAGATTTTTTGTTCGGACTTCAGAATACCTTCAGAAGTGCTTCTGGGAAGTGCATGTTGTACTATATCACATGTTTATACCCCCTTGGGGGGGTTGTAATAAATGTTCTAGCATGATAGTGTCTGTAAAATACTCAATCTCATATACTTTATTTGTCAATATGATCATCCCAAGGTGTTTTTTCTCTTGGTTATTATTGGTTGTTGAATAAACGACTTATAATTTCTGAGTTTTTCACTCAATACCTCCAAAGTTGGGGTGGTCGGATTGCTATTTAAGCATATTGAGGATATTAGAATCTGTGTCAATGTATAAACATGCTAGGCATCATGGTCGAGTCATATGAACATGTCTAAGTCCCACTAGGTTTTTTCATTTTTTCATTTTTTTAATTTTTTCAGTGTTTTTTTATTAAAATTTAATTTTTCCAAAACTTAGGCTATTTTTTAATAGTTTAATTGGAAAAATTGATTTTGTAATAAAAGTGGGACATATAACCAGTTTCAGTCATGTAGATTCTCATTTTAAAACTAAGAGCACCATGTAAACCCATGGACCCACTATTTCCTAGTTTTTAGTGATTTTCCATCACTCAGGTCAGAAATCTCCAAAAAATCAATTATTGATTATTTTAATTAATAAATTGAAGAATAATGGAGCAAATGTAGAATCCTAGATCAGGGGATTCTCAGCTGATTTGATTGAAATTAGTCAGATCTGAACCAGACTGACTAGATCTGATAAATCCTTGACTGAAGGAGGTGATCAAATCAGATCTAGAGTTGATCTTCAGTAGCCTTTATGGGGAATTGCGCCCTCTCTATCTCCTCCACACGTGTGGACTCTCTTGGAAGCTCTGTGGACTGATGTGTTGGTTTATGGGTTGATGTGTCAGCTCAATCAGCCCCTCGATTGACAAGTGGGCTTAGTTTAGCTTCAAATATGCATTGATTGACTCTCCATCAGTTGATTTGGTCTGTCTCCTTGGGATTTGTGCCCCCCTGTACTGGATCTCCTGGTTTTTGTACAAATCAAAGCACAAGTTGCATCTCCCAAGCTAATTAGAACTGGGATTGAGGTGTTATTGTTCTTGTATTGTATTGTTTATTATTCTATAATAAATAATCTTTGGAGGAAATATCTATGGTGTAATGCTCTTCATGTGTGGATGGTGATTGTCAAATGCTTATGAGGTATAATCTATGTTATTTATCACTGCTTTTGTTGGTTAATTGTTGGCCTTAAAGGAGAGAGATCCCTCCTATTAGGGTAAGAGTTTATTCTAGTTTGATTTATTCTTTTACTGTTTCTTGTTTTAGATCTATTGGAGTTGTATGTATTTTAAGTTTAATTGCATGCTTTCCAATTATCTCTTCCAGCATCACCTATGTTTTAACCATCTGTTTGTGCAAGGATTTATAAGTTGCAGGTGATATCACTTGTATAATAGTTTGAGCTAGTTTGCATCTTCCTCATCTTCAATATCCTCTAAATGACATAGTCCCTCGGTGTTCCACCAAAGCAAACTCCAAAGCCCAACATTCCCAAGCTTCCAACACTCTTTCTCTCTCTTCCTCCTTCAAAATCTTAATTCCTATTCAAATTGGTTACTTATAAAGAATGTTATTGCTTAGATATGTCTCACAAAGAAAATTGCATATAGATCTATTTAGTAAGATCCTTTCTTAATTTTAGATCTCAGTTTTGTTTTGCATATAAAGTCATATTTTAAGAGATCTAGCTAAAATTATCCTCTTTTTTGCAAGCATTTTAAAGAAAATTTGTAGATTGATTTTAAGGTAGTTTTCTTTGCTATACTTTAAAGTTTCATATTCTATAATAAAAGCATAAATCCCATTGGCTTCCCAAACAGCAAGACAATATCCCAAGGAAAGCTTGCTTTCCTTGGTTCCTTTTTTTTCAAAATTAGACTACCCCAACTTAAAAAAAAATTACTTAGTTTTTTTTCGGTAACTAGTGTGGTGACCCAAAACACTTTTATAGTGTGTTTTGGAACATTTTATTTTAATTTATTGCTGTTTTTTATCAATTCTAACAAAAAAAGGAGACTCTGCCCAATTTCTGACTCTTGGACAAACCAGAGCTTCCTGGAGGCTTCCCCCACCGCTGTGTTTTAATTCTAGCTTGTTACAAGATTGTTGTAATCCTTTGGATCCCAGATAAAAAGGACCAAATTGCATCAATTTAAATTTTCTGATATCGTAAATTGCTTCTAATAAGAATAAAAGGTCCTTTCGAATAGGCTCTTTCGAGCCTATTCACCAACCCCCTTGGGGGATTTGCATCTGTGTCATTTTTTTACTTTTTGTTCATCTCTTTTCAATCTAGCGTAGTACTAATCTGCAGGGTAGTATACTTTGATTTATTATCATTTCCATATTCCATATCAAAGGTTTCAAAGTAATCTTAATACTTACCCCATGACTTCTCGATTGACTTGAAAGGGGAAAGAGATGTGTGGTAGGACTAATTAGAAAATCGACATTGTGTATCTTTGTTTTCCTTTTCGTCATTTGTTTCATCAACTATAATAAAATTAACCCCTCCTTGATTCACTGATTGAGATCTTCTTGGATCTAAAGAGGTTCCTCGAGAGTTTTCTTTTTAATAAGAACACCTTGTCTAAAATTTGCTAAAATTGACAAGACTCCGATGTGTATGCTATGCACTTAGCTGCGGTTTGTCTGATCAATCAAGTTGCATCAAAAGCACTTGAGTGACTAGAATAATTAGGATTCACCCTCCCAAATTGATAAACCATCAAGTGAAAATCCAACACCTAGATCAAACCATTACAGTGGAAAAATACCCAAAGGAAGTGAGAACTCCTGAAAAGTGACCTCGGGGTGCCGATCTCTGTTACACCTATGGGTGCATTATGAACAACAGTCTCAGAGACTCCATTCATCCCACATATTCCTTGCAGGTATCCATGACGGTTTATTTTTGGACATACTCCAAGTACTATCAGGTATATCTGGAGTCCCCTCCTTTTCACCTAATTTTAATCAACTCATATTTCACATTAACTTAAAACGTACCAAGAGGCATTCGCAAAACATTCACTCCAAGCACATGTAAGTACATTGATTATCTTTTGACTCCATTTTAAGGCACTGGCTATTTTCTTGCTATATATATATATATATATATATATATATATTGTGTTTTAGCATTGTGCTTTCTTGCGCTCATTTTGTATCTTGTCATATATGGTTGTTTATGGTTAAATTTCAAACTCCTAAGTAACTCATTCAATTTAACATCACCATACTAAAATATTTTTTCCTTATTAACTTAATAGGGTCTACCCCCCTCGGCTTCTTTAGGATTTGAGCCTAAACAAAGGAGTCAATAACAAGGTGATAGCCTTGACTGGAGACTTTCCCCCAAGGACACACTGAGTGGCTTGAAAATTTCTGCCACGTGACCCAGGTGTGTAAAAGGAGGCAACAACCACTAGATCCCTCTTCTCTCTCCCTAAACCTTGAGAATATCCTCTCACATTCTCTCACCACCCTTCTACTTCCCAACCCTCCCTCTCCCCCCTCTATCTCTCACTCTCCTTTCCTCCCAACCTCCCTCCCCCGCTCTCTCTCTCTCTCTCTCTCTCTCTCTCTCTCTCTCTCTCTCTCTCTCTCTCTCTCTCTCTCTCTCTCTCTCTCTCTCTCTCTCTCTCTCTCTCTCTCTCTCTCTCTCTCTCTCCCTCTCCCCTTGACCCCCCCTCCCCCTCTCCCTCCTCCTGACCCTCCCTCTCCCACCTTCTTCCCCTCTCTTTGCTGGTCCCACTCTCTCCCACTCTCCCTCTCTCTCCATATATCTCCCTCTCTCCCTTTGTCTCTCCCTCTCACCCTCTCCCTCCCTCTCACACCCTCTCCCTCCATCCCCCTCCCTAGCTCTCTCCCTCTGCCCCTCTCTCTCACTCTCTACTAGTTTCTCTCTCTCTCTTTCTCTATCTCCCTCTCTCCCTCTCTATGCCTCCCTGTCTGCCTCCCTCCCTCCCTCCCTATCTTTCCCTTTCTCTCTTAGTACTACTACCCCCCTTACAATTAAAACCCTCCTCTTTCTCTCTCCAACCCTTGATAGCCCCCACTCTCACTCTCTCACAACCCTACTCCTCCCCAACTCTTTGTCCCTCTCTCTCTGTCAACCCTACTGCACCCCTTACCACTACACCCTCCTCTCTCTCTCAACCCTACTACACCCCTTACCACTAAACCCATCTTCTCTCTCTTACCCTTAAGAACCTCCTCTCACATTCTCTCACTACCCTTCTCCTTCACAAACCTATCTTGTCCTCTCTCTCTTACTCCCTTCCTCCCCCACTCTCTCTCTCTATCCCTCCCCCTCCCCTCTCTCCC
>LPNX010865830.1:43746-63051 GCA_001517045.1 Pseudotsuga menziesii
TATTCTAGCATGATAGTTTCTGTAAAAGAATCAGTCTCTTAGAATTTATTTGTCAATTCGATCAGCCCAGGGTGTTTTTTCCCTTGGTTATTATTGGTTGTTGAACAAACGACTGATAATTTCTAAGTTTTTCACTCCATACCTCCAAAGTTGGGGTGGTCGACTTGGAATTTAGGCCTATTGAGGTAATTAGAGTCTATGTGTCAATGTATAAACATGATAGACATCATTTTCAAGTCATATGAACATGTCTAAGTCCCCCTAGGTGTTTTTCAATTTTTCAATTTTTCAATTTTTTAGTTTTTTCAGTGTTTTTTATTAAAATTTAATTTTTCCAAAACTTAGGCTATTTTTTAATAGTTTAATTGGAAAAAAATTATTTTGTAATAAAAGTGCGCCAAATAATCAGTTTCAGTCATGTAGGTGCTCATTTTCAAGCTAACAGCACCATGTAAACCCATGGACCCACTATTTCCTAGTTTTTAGTGATTTTGCATCACTCAGGTCAGAAAGCCCCAAAAATCAATTATTGATTATTTTAATTAATAAATTGATGAATAATGGAGCAAATACAAAATCATAAATCAGTGAATTCTCAGCCGATTTGATTGAAATCAGTCAGATCTTAAGCAGATTGAATGGATTTGACAAATCCTTAACTGAAGGAGGTGATCAAATCAGATCCAGAGTTGATCTTCAGCATCCTTTATGGAAAATTTCACCCTCCCTCTCTCCTCCACACGTTTTTGGCTCATCTGGATGAGTTTTGGTGGATGCTTCAGTCAACAGGTTGAGGTGTCAGTCAGACCAACTCTTCGATTGACAATTGCACTCAGTGAGACTCATATCTGGCTCAGTTAGACACAAATTAGGCATTGACGGACTGTCGATCAGCATATTTGATCTATCTCCTTGGGATTTGCGCCCCCCCTGGGCTAGATCTCCTGGTTTTTGTATATATCCAAGCACAGCCTCCTCTTCCAAGCTAGTTAGAGCTGGACTGAAGGGATTTCCATTGTAACTCTGTATTTGATCATCATTTGTGAATAAAGAAGCTTTGGAGGCTATACTGTGTAGTTCTTTTGATTGTGTGGATTCTCAGTGTTATGTTGCTGATGTGGTAGCTGCAATTTCTTGCCAAATTTTGTGATGCTTCTGTGTTCTGGCTTCAAGGATTCAGTTGAATCAAGTAAGGGTTTAAAATAGGAAAGCTATATTGCTTGATATTGTTTATCCATATGATTTATGCTCAAAAATCTCAGGTATATGCTTAAATAAGGTTATTTCTGCATAATCTTTCATTTTTGTTGTTTTATGCATCTATATCCAGATCTCACAAGGTGTGTGCAGGCTTGTGTTATTTAGTTATAGGTTCCTGATTAGATGAAGGTGTGGATCCAGATTGACTCGATTCCTATCCAATAAGCTCAAGACTCTCTCCCTCAGCACTCCACAAAAGGGCCTCCTTTCAGCTTGCTCCATTCAAGCAACGATCCGACCTTCTCTCCTCTTCTTCTCATTTCTATAAAAAATCAACACTTTACCCGGTTACTTTGTTCAGTTCATAGATTTGATTTCATTTGGATATATTTCATCAAATTAAAATATACATATATCTGATATTTCATAGCTCACAGTCTAGATCTTGCACTCAAAAAAGTTTCATAAGCATTCTAGATCTAGCTTTAGGGATATCGTCTTTTTGCATGAAAATTTAAAGAAAACTTGTAGATCACATGCATTATATTTCCTTTCGCTGTTATGAAATTTAATATTCTACAATATCAGTGCATATTTAATTGGCTGCACAAACAGCAAGCCAAGATCCCAACGAAAGCTTGCTTTCCTTGGTTCCCTTTTCGCTTGTTTAGCTAGGTTAACTTCATTTTTTTTAGATAAGGTAGGATGATCCAAAGGTACTCTTAAAGTGATTTTGGGAGTTTTTTATTATAAAATTCTCACTGTATTTTATCATTTTTGACAGAAAAGAAAGGAATCTGCTGTCCGAAGTGGCCTCAGGAGCGTTCAAATCCCCCCAGGGGTCTCCCTTTTCACTAAAAACTCAAAATTTTTCCAAAGTTGTAAAATCTTGGTTTCAGCCTATATAAGGAACAAGAAGTTTCTGATAATTTCAGTTCATTGATTCTGTAACCAATAATAAATAAAATCATTTTTGGATTAGGCTCTTTCGAGCCCATTCCCCATCCCCCCTGGGGGGATTTGCGTCGGTGTCCTTTTCTTCGCTTTCTGCCTATTTATTTTTCAAACTAGAATTGATCTAGTTTGCAGGGTAGTATACTTGATTCTATTATTAATTTCATATTCCACTTTTTTTATTTCAAAGTAATCATAATACTTACCCCATGATTTCCCGATTGACCCAAAAGGGGAAAGAGATTCATGGTAGGATTAATTAGAAAACTAAAATTGTGGTTCTGTTTTATTTTTCATCTTTTATTTATCAGCAATTATAAAATTAACCCCTCCTCTATTCCCCAATTGAGATCCAATTCGATCGAAAGAGGTTCTTGGAGGGTTTTCTTTTAAACAAGAACACCCAGTTTAAAACTTATTAAAATTTACAAGACTCCAGTGTGTATGCTCTGCACTTGGCTATGGTTCATCCGATCAGTCAAGATGTATCAAAATCACTTGGGTGACTAGCATAATTAGGACTCACTCTCCCCAATTGACAAACCATCAGGTGAAAATCCAACACCTAGACCAAACCTCTATGGTGGCAAAATACCCAAAAGAAGCGGGAACTTCTGAAAAGTGACCTTGGGGCACCGATCTCTGTCACACCCTAATGGGTGCATTACGAACAATAGCCCGAAAGACTCCATTTCAGCCCACATATTCCTTGCAGGTAGCCGTGAAGGTTTGGTTTTGGACATACTCCAAGTACTCTCGGGTATATCTGGAGTCCCCCCTTTGCCTAATTTAATCAACTCATACTTCACATTTAACTTAAAACATACCAAGAGGCAATCGCAAAACATTCACTCCAAGCACATGCAAGAATATTGATTCTATTTTTGACTCCATTATAAGGAACTAGTTAATTTCTTGCTTTATATATATATTGTGTCTCAGTATTGTTCTTTCATGTGTTCATCTTTTACATCTTGCAATCTTTGATTATCTATAGTTAAATTGTAAACTCCTAAATAACTCAGTCAGTTTAAACATCACAACACTAAGTAATTCTCCTTAGTAACTTAATAGGTTCTACCCCCCTTGGCTTCGTTAGGAGTTGAGCCTAAACGAAGGAGTCAAGAACAAGGTGACAGGCTTGAATTGAGACTTGCCCCCAAGGACACACCGAGTGGCTTGAAGATTTCTTCCACGTGACCCAGGTGTGTGAAAGGCGGCAACACTTTTTGGTGTCGTTGCTGGGGATAAATGTTTTTATTCCCGAGTACAACTTTTGTTTTCTTCCTTTTTGTTTTTTCTTTTGTTTGATGAATTCTTAGAGTAGATCTTTAATTTTCATCTGGCGACTCCATTGACTTTTTTCAATTTTTTATTTTTAGAAAGAAAAGCAAAAAATATTTTTTGTGAAAAGATTTATAAATGCTTATTTTTCTTTTTCACATGGCGACTCCATTTAAGGGATAAAACCCTGTTATCTCATAAACTTGTGAAGTTTTGTTGTGTGTAGATGAGCCCATGCGACATGCTAAAACCTTTAAAGTTCATCACTTGACAGCTCCACCTTTTCAGTACAAGGTTTTAATCGTTATATCAAATGGATACTATTTTGGATGAATTAAAGGATAAGTATGGTGCCCAGTTAACCTTAATGTTTCAACCTATCAATTTCTCAAAAATCCCGGGTTTTCCTAACTATGGTGATGGTTTGGGGGATGCATATAACTGGCTTCCAACATTTTATGGAGATTATGGTGACTCGTCCATCTGGCATGTCAAATATTTCCTTCAGTTGATTGCTGATTTCAATATTATTTATGAAGACAATATGATGGAAATGTTTGCTAGTACTTTTCGGGGTGAGGCTTGTTGTTGGTTCTATCAGGGCCTTCCTAATAAATGTATAAATTCTTTTCCAAACTTCCTTCTGATGTTTTTAGAGCAGTGGCATGATGGTAGGGGTAGTATGAATGGTTTAAAAAAGTTCCTTAAAAAGAGCTGTACCTTCTACCTATCTGGGACAGAGTATCACACGGAAGCATATGATGGACCTTTTTCCATGATACAAAGTATTGAAGACTTGGAATCACTTCTTTAACATTTAAGTAAAGAGGAAGTCCATGATACTCCCATCAAAAAGCATCATGGTATTTATTTAAGAAAAGAAGAAATTAAGCGTCTTCTTAAAGAATATGAGGTATCTCCCAATACACAACAAGATTCTGAGGAAGGGAAAATCCAAGATGATCATATTGGAGGGCTCCAAGAGGAGCCCATGATGGAACACATTGTTGAAGACTCTCCTCATGTCACCATAGCTGAAGACATTGAAGATTTGGTGTATTCTCAAGTGTGTTGCAATGATGATACCTTTCCAGAAATACCTCTAGAGAAATCCACTAAGCAACACATACCAAGTGATCCCATTAAATATGTCCAAAAAATTTCCTTGATTGAAGATAATATTGAAGATCCTCTTCATGATATCATAACAGAAGCCTATAAAGAAACCTATGATAAGATCACTACAGTGTGTGGTGACACTAGACCTTGTTCTCCTCATGTTGATGAAGGTTTGAAAAGTTTATTGCCTTGTAACATTTTATCTGAAGAATATTGTTATGAATACAAGGAAGACATGGACAGGCAGGAGCATGATGCCATCAATGAAGAGTCCCCCACATATGAAATGGATGGGAGTGATGACTTTGGAATTCCATAGATAATCCAACTTGTGAAAATATTATGGAGAATCCCATCCATGAGATGTCCAAAAATGGGAGTGTCTATTCAAAAATTTGTGGAAGTCCAATATACGATACATCCATAGAGGGAAGCACAGATCTGGATGCCTGGGAAAACCTTAGTATGGAAGAGGAGCATTCATAATTTTCATGTGGTCATTCAAAATCATACCGTGTAGAGCCACACAAGGGTATCAGCAATGAAGACATTGAGAAATAGTATTGTGAAAAGTCAGATGTAATGCAATCAGTGGAAAATCAATCTCAGCCATCTTTTTCACATATAGAGGTTCCTTATGATTTGGAGCTACTTGGGGCTTATGCAACAAGTTATAATTTGATAAGCCCCAATGATTAGTATGATGATGTAGTTAGTCTACCTCATCGTTCTAATTGATATATCAATCCTATCCAGTCATGGATAGAAGCAGCCTACATGAGCACATACAAGTTTGGGAAGAATTTTTATGACGTTGTTCATGCCTATGATCTCCAATCCATCCCGCCCATTCTGAATCATCACACAGGTTTGCATTTTCTGAATAAAGTATCCTTACTTTGGCTGGTAACCAAAGACAAGGAAATTTTTTTTTATGTTAATAAAATGCTTAGGTGGTTACATTGGATTTCTGATTACACTTAACCCTTTTTATATCATGCTTAGAGTAGGAAAATAAGCTCCTTGAAAGAGAGAATTTACTTTATGCATTTCTACTTAGCTATAATAAAACTTTGCTTATTTTAGTTAGTTACATTTATTTTGTTTAAATAAATCATCTTAATGGTTCATTTGGTTTTTTATAAAACTTGTGTTCCTGAAGTTTTTCTTGTCAAGTTGAGATGTTTTTACAGGGTATATAAACCAAAGATTCTGGTGTTCTTGTATCCTCTCCTTGCCTTAAAGACCAGATCGAGCACACGTCCCATAGTTGGAGCCAGAATGTTACCACCTAAGTTATACTTAGTGGTTTTTTATCAAGTGAGCCTGGTGAACCGGGCAGGGTTAACTTGTTCGGACTTCAAAAGACCTTTGGAATTACTTCTGGGAAGTGCTTGTTGTATCATATCACATGTTCATACCCCATGGGGAAATTGTAATAAATTTTCTAGCATGATAGTGTCTGTAAAAGACTCGGTCTCTTAGAATTTATTTTTCAATCCGATCAGCCCAGGTTGTTTTTTCCCTCGGTTATTATTGGTTGTTGAACAAATGACTGATAATTTTTTAGTCTTTCACTCCATACCTCCAAATTTGGGGTGGTCAGCTTGGCATTTAGGCCTATTGAGGTTATTAGAGTCTATGTTTCAATGTATAAACATACTAGACATCATTTTCGAGTCATATGAACATGTCTAAGTCCCCCTAGGTGTTTTTCAATTTTTCAATTTTTTAGTTTTTTCAGTGTTTTTTATTAAAATTTAATATTTCCAAAACTTAGGCTATTTTTTAATAGTTAAATTGGAAAAATTGATTTTGTAATAAAAGTGGGCCAAATAATCAGTTTCAGTCATGTAGGTGCTCATTTTCAAGCTAATAGCACCATGTAAAACCATGGACCCACTATTTCCTAGTTTTGAGTGATTTTGCATCACTCAGGTCAGAAAGCCCCAAAAATCAATTATTGATTATTTTAATTAATAAATTGATGAATAATGGAGCAAATCCAAAATCATAAAATAGTGGATTCTCATCCGATTTGATTGAAATTAGTCAGATCTGAAGCAGATTGATTGGATATGACAAATCCTTGACTGAAGGAGGTGATCAAATCAGATCCAAAGTCCATCTTCAGCATCCTTTATGGGGAATTTCACCCTCCCTCTCTCCTTCACACGTTTTTGGCTCATATGGATGATTTTTGGTGGATGCTTCAGTCAACAGGTTGAGGTGTTAGTCAGATCATCTCTCTGATTGACAATTGCACTCAGTGAGACTCAGATCTGGCTCAGTTAGAAACATATCAAGCATTGATGGACTCTCCATCAGCATATTTGATCTATCTCCTTGGGATTTGTGCCCCCCTGGGGTGGATCTCCTGGTTTTTGTATATATCCAGGCACAGCCTCCTCTTCCAAGCTAGTTAGAGCTGGACTGAAGGGATTGCCATTGTAACTTTGTATTTGATCATCATTTGTGAATAAAGAATATTTGGAGGCTATACTGTGTAGTTCTTTTGATTATGTGGATTCTCAGTGTTATGCTGCTGATGTGGTAGTTGCAATTTCTTGCCAAATTCGGTGTTGCTTCTGTGTTCTGGATTCAAGGATTCGGTTGAATCAAGTAAGGGTTTAAACTAGGAAATCTAGATTGCTTGATCTTGTTTATCCATATGAGGTATGCTCAAAAATCTAAGGTATATGCTTAAATAAGGTTATTTCTACATAATCTTTCATTTTTGTTGTTTTATGCATCTATATCGAGATCTCACGAGGTGTGTGCAGGCTTGTGTTATTTAGTTGTAGGTTCCTGATTGGATGAAGGTGTGTATCTATATTGAATCCATTCCTATCCAATAATCTCAATACTCTGTCCCTCAGTACTCCACAAAAGGGCCTCCTTTCAGCTTGCTCCATTCAAGCAACGATCCGACCTTCTCTCCTCTTCTTCTCATTTCTATAAAAAATCAACACTTTACCCAATTACTTTGTTCAGTTCACATCTTTGATTTCATTTTTATATATTTCATCAAAGTAAAATATACATAGATATGATATTTCATAGCTCACAATCTAGATCTTGCACTCAAAAAAATTTCATAAGCATTCTAGATCTAGCTTTAGGGAAATCGTCTTTTTGCATGAAAATTTAAAGAAAACTTGTAGATCTCATGCATTAGATTTCCTTTCACTGTTATAAAATTTAATATTCTACAATATCAGTGCATATTTAATTTTCTGCACAAACATCAATCCAATATCCCAAGGAAAGCTTGCTTTCCTTGGTTCCCTTTTTGCCCGTTTAGCTAGTTTAACTTCATTTTTTTTTAGATAAGGTAGGATGATCCAAAGGTACTCTTAAAGTGATTTTGGGAGTTTTTTATTCTAAAATTATCGCTTTATTTTATAAGGTATGACATAAAATAAAGGAATCTACTGTCCGAAGTGGCCTCAGGAGCGTTCAAATCCCCCTAGGGGTCTCCCTTTTCACTAAAAACTCAAAAAAAATTCAAAGTTGTAAAATATTGGTTTCAGGATATATAAGGAACAAGAAGTTTCTGATAATTTCTGTTCATTGATTCTGTAACCAATAATAAATAAAATCATTTTTGGAATAGGCTCTTTCGAGCCCATTCCCCATCCCCCCTTGGGGGATTTGCGTCGGTGTCCTTTTCGTCGCTTTCTACCTATTTATTTTTCAAACTAGAATTGATCTAGTTTGTAGGGTAGTATACTTGATTCTATTATTAATTTCATATTCCACTTTTTTTATTTCAAATTAATCATAATACTTACCCCACGATTTCCCGATTGACCCGAAAGGGGAAAGAGATTCGTGGTAGGATTAATTAGAAAACTAAAATTGTGGATCTGTTTTATTTTTCATCTTTTATTTATCAACAATTATAAAATTATCCCCTCCTCTATTCCCCAATTGAGATCCAATTTGATCGAAATAGGTTCTTTGAGGGTTTTCTTTTAAACAAGAACACCCAGTTTAAAACTTATTAAAATTTACAAGACTCCAGTGTGTATGCTCTGCACTTGGCTATGGTTCATCCGATCAGTCAAGATGTATCAAAAGCACTTGGGTGACTAGCATAATTAGGATTCACTCTCCCCAATTGACAAACCATCAGGTGAAAATCCAACCTAGATCAAACCTCTACGGTGGAAAAATACCCAAAGGAAATGGGAACTTCTGAAAAGTGACCTCAGGGCACCGATCTCTATCACACCCTAATGGGTGCATTACGAACAATAGCCCCATAGACTCCATTTCAGCCCACATATTCCTTGTGGGTAGCTGTGAAGGTTTAGGTTTAGACATACTCCAAGTACTCTCGGGTATATCTAGAGTCCCCCTTTGCCTAATTTAATCAACTCATACTTCACATTTAACTTAAAACATACCAAGAGGCAATCAAAAAATATTCACTCCAAGCACATGCAAGCATATTGATTCTATTTTTTGACTCAATTCTAAGGCACTGGTTAATTTCTTGCTTTATATATATATTGTGTCTCAGTATTGTGCTTTCATGTGTTCATCTTTTACATCTTGCCATCTTTGAATATCTATAGTTAAATTGTAAAATCCTAAATAACTCAGTCAGTTTAAACATCACAACACTAAGTAATTCTCCTTAGTAACTTAATAGGGTCTACCCCACTTGGCTTCGTTAGGAGTTGAGCCTAAACAGAGGATTCAAGAATAAGGTGACAGCCTTGACTCGAGACTTGCCCCCAAGGACACACCGAGTGGCTTGAATATTTATGCCACGTAACCGAGGTGTGTGAAAGGTGGCAACACTCCCTCCCTCTCCTACTCTCTCCAAGTCCCACTCTCCCTCTCCCTCCCCCTCTCCCTTCCTATTTTATCCCTACTACCCCTCTTACCACTAGACCCCTTCTCTCTAACTGTCTCTAACCCTCAATAATCCCCTCTCTCACTCTCTCACCTCCCTACTCCTCCCCAACCCTCTGCCTCTCTCTCTCTCTAAGCCCTACTACCCCCTTACCACTAGACCCATCCTCTCTCTCTCTAACCCTTAATAACCCACTCTCACACTCTCTCACCACCCTCCTCCCCAACCCTCTCTCTCTCCCTCTCCCTCCCTCTCCCTCCCTCTCCCTCTCTCTCCAACTCTCTCTCATACATACTACCCCCTTACCACTAGACCTCTCTTCTCTCTCTTGAACCCTTAATAACCCCCTCTCTCACTCTACCACCATGTTTATCCTCCCCAATCCTCTCTCTCTCTCTCTCCCCACCTTTCCACCTTATACTCAGACTTCTATTTAAATTTAATCATTTCAGTTAAACCCCTACCATTATCTCTATCCCTTTCTCTCACCTAACACCCTCCTCCTTCCTATCCCCACTTAGCCCCAACTTTCTCTCTCTCTCCCTTACTCTATCTCCCTTTCTCTTGCTCCATATCACTCCCTCACTCGCTTCCTCTCTCTCTCCCTTTGCCCCCTTTCCCTCTCTCTTCCTCTCCCCCCCTCTCTCTCTACCTATGTCCCTCTATCCCTCCCTCTATTCGTCCCTTTCTCTCTCTCTCTCCCTCCCTCCCTATCTCTCTCATTGTCCCTCCCTCCCTCTCACCCCCCCTTTTCCTTCCTCCTCCCCCTCTCCCTTCCCCTCCACCCCTCTGTCTCCCTCTTCCCTCCCCTCTCTCTCTCCCCCTCTCCCCCCCCCCCCCCTTTCTCTTTCCCTCCCTCCCCCTCCCTCTCTCTCTCTCTCTCCTTCTCCCTCTCTCTCTCTCCCTCCCCCAAACCATTACCAACATCGTCTCAAACTCTCTCACCACCATACTTCTCTCCCAACTATTAAACCCCCTTTCTCTCTCTCTCTCTCTCTCTCATCTCTTCCCCCTACCCCTTACTAACCCCACCCCTCACAATATTTTTCTCATATTCCTCCACCTAACACCTAAATCCCACCCTTTACTATCCCCCCAAATACTTTAACACCCCCATTGTCTCTCATAATCACACTACCCTTAACCCCTTGATCACTCTCCTTAAACACCCACCTACTCTCCCTTCACATAACCCCACCATCTCTCTCTCTCTCTCTCTCTACACCTACGCCTAACCCCCTCTATGTATTTGTCTCAATCTCTCATAATCCCTCTCCCCGTACCATTTACCAACCCAATATCTCTCTCTATATATCTACCACCACGCTTTATCCCCCCTTTTCTTTTACTTCCCTAACATTCCCTAAAACCATACCCCCGTCCCCCCACAACAATATACATTTATTTATCTCCCTCAATGTTATAGCTCAAAATGACACATCTCTTCCTATGACGACTTTCCCATTTTTCCATCGCATGTCGACACTTCCATGACAACACTTCATGAAAGTCACCGAAAAAACAACTAACTTGGAGGACCCATATCTTGCGTTTTGGAACTTTGTTTGACCTCATCTCTGCACCATTGGAAAGATATTGATATTTCAGTTAGCTAAAGATTTCCAGAAGACACCAAAGTCTAAAAATTCCCAGAAATACCTTTAAAATGAGATTTTTTTATGCATACACGAGTTGCCTTAAGGAATCCCATGTATGGTACATGACTTGCTATATATAATACTTGCATATATCCTAACTACGTGACTGTTTGCATTGCAACCTGCGTATACCTCCTACATATGCGACTGATATCTCTGCAACCCATCTATTCCTCCTGAAAATGTCAAAAAAATATATTTTTTGAACTTTGGGTAGTTTGGTTAGTTATGCAACTGACTCCTTCAGTTGTAACTAATTTGTCTTCGACCCTATCTCTTCATCAACATATAAATAGAGGTAGGGAGGTCCATGAGAGGGGACTTAAATATTTGCATTGTTATGCTTGAGGAATTGGAGCTCTCTTTTCCCACACCTTTTCCCTAGAATATTTCTCCTTATGTTGCAGATCTTAGAGGATGAGTTCCCTGGATAAGAGAAGTAGCAGAACCAAATCAAGGTTTTGTGAGGTGTCAAACTTGAAGAGAAGGTATATTTGTACTTGTTTTCAAGATTAATAAAGATGTGAGGTCCTTATTCTTCCCAAATTATTATTCAATGTGTGATTGAATCTCTGTTTATGATCATATGATGATATTACTTAGGTCATTATTTCATGTTTATTTTATTATCATTTCTTTATATGTGGTCATATTGGTTTGAGGAAGGTATATTTCATTTTTCAGGTCTCTTGGAGCGAGAAGAGGAGTAAGAGGAGCAAGAAGAGGATTGAAGGGATGCTTGGATCAACCTTCATTTGGATAAGGTATGAACCATTATAATCTCTAAAAATTTCTTATATATGCTTGTTGAACATTATAAATCCACCTTTCAACCCCAGTACATTGATGGCCTCTTAAACCCTAGCCATAGGAAACTTTCCTTTACAACAGAACTGGCGACCATACTAGGGAGAGCCTTGTCTGTTTGGGGTTTCTCTATTTTTCTTTCATTCTTTTGTAAGGTTTTAGGTCTTTCTTTCCACTTATTAACACTTTATATATATGATAGAAGACCTCCCCTACCTTCCTAAGGCATTTTTTCACCTTTTTTTGTGTTTTTCCCACCCATACGCAAGTTGCCAACTGAATAATCGTGTGTCTAGTTTGTACACACGAATTTCTATACTATCAACCTGCATATAATACGTGACCTATCAGTAGTACAACCCACATGTTCTTGTATATGCATCTTGATATACTGTCATCCCACATATGATATGTGACCTATAAATAGTACAACTCGCGTGTGCCCCTAAAACAGTGTTTTTTCCTCATATTTGTGGTTTTTTCTGTTGTTGTGGGTTGTTTGGTAGGCCTTTTGGGGTCCTCTGTAGGTGCATGACTCAAGGGAGTTAGTGTCATCCTTTTTTGTTGTTATTTATCTATGTGGTAATCCTTTTTATAGCATTAGGTTTTTCTCTTTGCTCTTTCCCTCCACCCCCTTTTCTTGGCATGATTTTTGGCTTATGTTTCTGGTCAGCCTCTGTTGGTGATCTTTGTCTAAACTTAGAAGCTTATTGGTTTTTGTTTCCTTCTTATTTTTTTGGTTAAATTCACCATGCCAAAATCATTGACTTGTCTCTTATGCAATCCTTCCTTCCAAGAAGGGTTTATACTGACTTTAGGGCATTCTAGAGTCTGTTTGGTGGTTGTATAGCAAAGTTCATTTTTATTTGTTCTTGTTATCCGCATACATTTAGTTTATCGGTAGTTTTTATTTTACATTTATAAAAGAAAAAGAAAAATAACATATAGTTGTTTAATATGCATGTAGATTGGAGTTTTGTGGCTTTCAAGTTTCTATTTCAAAAAATAAAGAGAATAGTTTTTTTCTTTTCGCATTTCATTTTTCTTTGCTTAGTCATTTTGTTTCAAATTTGAGTCAAAACACCATATAAGTTTCACTCCATTTACCCTCTGACTAAAAAAAACCCTTAAAATAAATTATATAATATAAAAATTATTAGTAATTTTTATTTTATAGGATCATACACCAACTAGCTTAGGCTAGACTTGTGGACTAGGGAGTTTCAACTCTCCACAAGTGTTTAAATTTAGACGTAGTTGTCCAATCACTAGGTAAACCATTTTCTATGTTTATTGTATATGGGAATATCCTCTCAAATAAGAGTTAAACATGAGGCCACGTGGAGGCTTGAACTGAGGAGATAACCCTTGGATTCCTTGTCAAAGCGTAGACCAAGGATTTTGTGCATTTGGGGATTCTGTCTTAGATAGGGTTTTGGGATTTGCTACCCTGCCCATGTATATAAGCCAAGCTTGCGACTGTCAATATAGTTAAGGTAGCCTTTAGTCTCTTTGACATCTAGGGTTCATACATAGGTACAACGAAAGGTTATTTCTAGTGGACCTTGGACGAGCTTAAAAGGTTACCTCAGTAGAAGGTGTGGGAGGATGGTGTGTGATTCCTCCATTTGTTCCTAAGAAAATATATAGGGACTCCAAGTAACTATTTATTAGCTTTTTTATAGAAATCATAGCTTATACCTATTTGTTTGTTTGGATTTAGGAATTTTTTAGTGAGTGCTATGTGGTTTTTTGTAATTAGCTTGCCTTTAGGTGTGCGCTTTGTACTTTTAGTTTCTTGTCGACCTCAAACTTTGTCTTATTGTTTGAAACTATGGATAACACCCCTTTGAACACCAACTAAGAGATCCCCATGCTGGAAAATCTTGTACTATTACTCTCATAGGAAATGATGGTGTTCCTTTGATGGCCACCTTGAATCTACCTGGATTCACCCTAGGGCTACCGGTGTGGTTTTTTTTCACTCCAACTATCTTGAATGCTCCTGATGCTTCTCAAGTACTCCTTATATCAAGGGAATAAAAAAACTGATTCCCATTCACTTGTAGTTGATTCTCCTACTCCTTATACCTCATGCGGTGAAAGTAATGATACTAGTAATTGATAATCTAAAAGGAGTAAAAGAAGGACGAATAGGAAGAAGGCACATAAGAAAGGGGGCACCTGTTCAGCTATGCAAGTCAATTTGAGCCTCACCACCTAGCCTCTGCAGTTCATGCTGGGGGAACCTATCCAACCTCTATAGGTCATGTTGGATCTAAGCACTCAACCTCTACAAGTCAAGTTGATATTCACCACCCAGTCTCTATAGTTCATGTTGGGGGCACCTATACAACCTCTGCAATTCATGTTGGATCTAAGCACTCAACCTATACAAGTCAAGTTGATCTTCACCATCCAGCCTCTATTGATCATGATGGTGGGATCCTTCTAACCTTTTTAGGTAACGTCGGATCCAGTCACTCAGCCTCTGTAGTTCATGCTGAGGGCACCTGTTCAACCTTTGATGTTCAAGTTGAACCTCCCCATCTGACCTCTACAAGTCATGTTGGATCCATCCACCTAGCCTCTGAATTTCATGTTGGGGGCACACACTCAAATGTTGCAAAGCATGTTGATCCTAACCATTCAGCCTCTGTTGTTTATACTGGTGGTGCCCGTCCAACCTCTGTAGGTCATGTTGGACTGTGAGGACCCTGTAGCAAATAATTAATCAAAATACACGATATAGCAGCAGAACTCAAAATCACTTTTATATTAATCACAGGCCACTTCGAGGGGGAAACCTCCTTTGAGCAAGCTCAATACAAAATAGCTTCATGGTGCCTTCCTTGGCCTCAACACACACTTATATACTAAAAATAGGCACCAATACTATGGGTTAAAACCATGGGCCAATATAAACTATGGATCAACAAATACTACAGGCGGCTTACAAAGCATATGTGCCCAACAACAATAACACAAACTATGGATCAACAATTACTATGGTATGACTTACAAAGCATATGCATCCAACAACAATATACTAATACGGTAAAGAGAAGGATTTAAATGGGTTCCTAACATCCCCTCCCCCTTAGAAAAATCTTTGTCCTCAAAGCTTTAGATGTGGAAATTGTCGCTGAATCTGAAGGAGTGGTTCCCACGGAGCATCCTCGGGCTGCATTTCGTGCCATTGAATTAAGACCTCTGTGATAGAGTGAGAGCGAAGCTGACGAGTGTGCTTATTGAGGATAGCCTCTGGCTCCAAAAAGATGGATCCTTCGTTATCCAGTTCTGGTAAAATAGTGTGGCCTTTGATGTTGGTGCCAAGAACTTTCTTCAGACAAGAGACATGAAATACTGGATGAATGTGAGAAGAAGGTGGAAGTTCCAATTTATAAGCAACAGACCCAATCTTCTGAAGAATCCTATATGGCCCATAGAACGTTGGAGCGAGCTTATGATGCCCTTTGATTTTTAGTGAGGACTGCTTGTAAGGCTGGAGATGAAGAAAAACCATATCACCGAATTCAAAAGTGCGCTCAGAACGGTGCTGATCAGCTTGTTGCTTCATGCGATTTCTTGCCATGTGAATATTTTTGCCCAAAATGAGAAGAACCTCATCGTGGTTGTGAAGGACCGCGTCAACTTCCTGAACTGGAGAACTGCTGGGGGTGTAAGGAAGAAGAACTGGCAGTGCCTGACCATAAACTACTTCATATGGAGTCATTTTAGAGGCAGTGTGGTAAGAGGTAGTGTACCACCATTCAGCAAGAGGGAGCCACTTTTCCCACTGATGTTGTTGCTCAGAGGAGAAGCAAGGAAGATAAGTTTCCAAGCATTTATTGATAATTTCAGTCTGACCATCCATTTGTGGGTGATAACCCGAACCCATCTTCAGTTTGGTGCCAGTGTGGTGAAAGAGTTCTGTCCAAAAAAGACTGGTGAAATTCGCATCACGATTCGAGACAATGGAAGAAGGCATTCCATGAAGATGAAAGAGCTGGTCCAGGAAAATTTGAGTAATGGAGGAGGCTGTATAGGGATGGATGAGACCACAAAAATGACTATATTTGGAGAGGCGATCAACCACAACCAAAATCACAGTCTTCCCTCCAGATTTAGGGAGCCCTTCAATGAAATCCATAGAAATATCTGTCCATATCCGGGTAGGTATGGGAAAGGGTTCTAGCAATCTCGGAAGGGGTGTTGTTTCACCCTTATTGCGCTGGCAGGTATCACATTCAGCCACCATCTGTTGAATTGTCATTTTCATGCCCTGCCAAAAGAAGTTGCACCGTGCCCATTCATATGTTTTGAGAAAACCAGAGTGCCCAGCTGATGGAGAAGAATGGAGTTCATAGAAGATAACTTGTTGAAGAGCTGTGTTCTGGGGAAGCACCAGACGACCCTTGTATCTCAGTGAAGCACCATCCCAATATTAATGTGGGACAGCAGAAGGGTTGTTGTCCAAGCGTTGGATGATTTGAGATAATGAAGATCCATTGACATAACCCCGTTGAACTGATTGCAACCAATTTGGAACAGGCATAGAAATAGCAGAAAGAGAACCTTGGTCATCAAATGTGCGAGAAAGGGCATCTGCCACAATATTGTCCTTACCCTTCTTATAAGTGATCTCATAGTCATAACCCATGAGTTTGATAACCCCTTTCTGTTGTGCTGGGGAGGATACACACTATTCTAGGAAATATTTTAGACTCTAGTGATCAGTCTTGATGCAGAAATGATTCCCTAAGAGGTAGGGTCGCCACTTTTGTACTACATGCAAAATAACCATCATTTCCTTCTCATATGTAGAGGTAGCTAAATTATTACCGAAAAGGGCTTTGCTGGTGAACGCAATGGGGTGTTCATCTTGAAGGAGAAAAACACCAAGTCTATTGCCGCAAGCATCACTCTCAATAGTGAAGGGCTTGGAAACTTTGGGCATAGCTAGAACAGGTGTAGTACACATAGCTTGTTTCAGCTTGTCAAATGCACACTCAGTAACATGTGTCCATGTAAAAGCATCCTTTTTCAATAGAACAGTTAATGGAGCTGCAATATTCCCAGAATCCTTGACAAACTTGCGGTAGTAGCCAGTTAACCCCAAAAAACCATGAAGGCTCTTGAGTGTCTTAGGAGGCGGCCAATTGTTCATGGCAGTGATTTTGGTAGGATCCACACAAACCCCTTGTGCTGAGATAATGTGCCTGAGATACTCAACTTCCTTTTGGCCAAAAAAACATTTAGACTTTTTTGCATGGAGATGATGATCATAGAAAAGTTGCATTACAAGAGCCAGATGCTGGAGATGTTCAGCCCATGCTTTAATGTAGATAAGGATATCATCAAAAAATACCAGAATGAATTTCCACAAATAGGGTCGGAATATTTTATTCATCAAGGCATGGAATGTGGAAGGAGCATTAGTGAGACCAAAGGGCATGACCAAAAACTCATAGTGGCCATCATGTGTGTGGAAATCTGTTTTAAGGATATCATCCTCATGAACCCGAATTTGATGATACCCAGAGCGAAGATCCAACTTGGAGAAAAATTGAGCACCATGAAGCTCATCAAGAAGCTCATCAACAATAGGAATTTGAAACTTATCCTTGATGGTGAGGTGATTAAGTGCTTGGAATTCAATGCAGAGGTGCCATGACCCATCCTTTTTGTAGACAAGTAGAACTGGTGAAGAAAAGGAACTTTTGCTTGGGCGAATAATACCTTGCTTCAGTAAGTCCCTAACGAGGAGTTCAATCTTTGTTTTTTGGTGAAATGGGTAGTGATAGGGCCTGATGTTGGGAGGAATGCTTCCAGGAAGGAGATAAATATGATGGTCCTCTGGTCGTGAAGGTGGAAGTCCCACTGGTTCAACAAAAACACCTGTATATCGATCTAGAATTTGTTGGAGATCCAAAGGAGTAGTGGGGGCCGCTGATGGTTGCATTTGAATGGAATGGAGCTGAGCAATGACACCATGGGAACTATTCTTAAGGAGTTTTTCCATGAAATGTGAATTGATGATGATGAGAGACCCTGGTTGTAATCCTTTCAATGTGTGTTTGTGTCCATCGAGGGAGAACTACATCCAAAGTTTAGCAAAATCCCATAATATGGGGCCAAGTGTGTGCAGCCATTGAGCGCCCAAAACCACATCACATCCGCCTAAGGTCAAGGAAAACATGTCAGAGTAGAGGTTATAATCTCCCATAGAGATACGCACATTATGACACTTCCCTTTGCAAGGTAAGGTGCCCCCATTGGCAACCATGACTTCAAAGTTGGAGCAAGGATGGATAAAACAATCAGCTTGTTTGGAGATCCAAGGGTCAATGAAATTATGAGTGCTACCAAAATCAATGAGTATTGTAAGAGGAAGCTTCTTGAAGTAACCGCGTACCCACATTGTTTGGGGAGTAGTGACTCCAGCTAAAGCATGGAGGGATATCTCGGGCTAGTTGTCTTGAGATGGAGGGTCAATAGGCGGCTCCTGAATGTCAACCGGAGCATCCATTGTATCGGGAGCTTCTTCACCAATTTTAGAGGCAGGTGGAGAATCCACATCCAAGAGATAGAGCTTTTGTTGAACACATCGATGTCCCTGATTGAATTTCTCATCACAATGATAACAAAGCCCTTTTTCTCTGCGTGCCTGCATCTCTGTTTCAGACAAATGCTTGATTGGAGGTGAGCAAGGAGCTGGCGGAATGGGAGGTCGTTGAGAACCCATATTTCGGAAGGGAACAAAAGAGGATTTGGAGCACTGTTGGGCTGCCATCTTGTCTTCTGCCAACTTAGCCAACCCAAGGGTTTCCATCATTGTTTTGGGGACTGAACATTTTGACCTCAGAGCGAATTGCATCCTTTAGACCACTGATAAAACAACTCCAGTAGAAGTCATCAGGTAATCCTTCAGTGTGATTAGCTAGTTTCTCAAATTCAGTTTGATACTCTTTCACAGTGCCAATTTGGCGAAGTTTAATGAGAGCTCCTGTGAAGTCATCAAAAGCACTAGGACCAAATCGTTGCAAAAGGAGCTGGCAAAAATCAGGCCATTTTGGCTCTTCATGAGCCATGATGTATCAACGATACCATTGAAGAGCTTCCTATTCCAAATGAAAGGAGGCAAGTGGAACTTGGTTGACATCAAAAGTATTATGAAGACTGAAATACTGTTCTGCACGATAGATCCATACAGTCGGATCAGTACCATTGAAGCGAGGAAAATCTAGTTTCAGACCGTGAAAATTGCTGGAAGAAGAGAACCCATTGTTTGATCAAGACTCGGACTGTCGTCTCGTGTTCATAGCTGAATGCTCAAGATGGAGACCGAGAAATTTTTCATCCAGTTCCTGGAGTTTGGCTTGGATGGCTGCAAGTGCTTCCTCCATGGTTTTT
>LPNX010865830.1:63196-91344 GCA_001517045.1 Pseudotsuga menziesii
AATTTGGGTTTGAGTAAGTTGTGGACACTATTGAAAGGACAGGGAAGCAAAATTGGGGATTTTAGGAGCGGGATGAAAGAATGAGAAAATTTGGTAGAGAGGGACAAAGAAGCAGAACGAGGAGAGGAATACGGTGGCAAAATTTGAAGGCGTTTGGGTGAAAATTGAAGGAGTTATGGAAAACCCTAAAAATAGACAAATGTGGAATTTCAGGTCTTGGGAAGTGGAATTTGGGATAGGGTCTTCAGGAATGAAATATGCAGAATGGAATTGTAGAGGTTTCAGTGAAGTTTCAGGGAAAATAGAGTTGAAACCAAGGAGATATGGCCAAAAGGGATCTGCAACGGCGCGAAAGTGATCGGAAACAATGGAATCTGCAACGGTGTGGAACTGACTGGCAACAGTTCTGGACAGAGGAAATTTGTGATTATGCAACTGAAAATAGATATGGACCCTAGGTATGTGCGGCTTCCTATCGGTTCAAGGGATTCACTCGGCCACCAATGTTGTCTGACGGCTTGCGTATTGGGGTAGTACCCCTCACTCCATGGCTCAGGTAAAACTAATAACCACTTGGACACAAATGACAGCTCTTGGTTTACCTCACGGGTGGGAACTAGTCAATCAGGTAGGGGTTGTTGTCCTTTTCGCTGGCAGGTCCTCTCAATGGGCCAGCTACTTTGGGGTTCCTGTGGTACTCCTCACAATGAGTTTTAGGGCTTATTCCCAAGTACTTCCCACAATTAAGTGGATAGGGATTATTCCCAGATCCGAACCTGCAACAGAAGCGAAAAAAAAATTTGGGCAGAAATTTCACCCAACGAGCCCAAGAAAGTGCTCTGATACCAGATGTGAGGACCCTGCAGCAAATAATTAATCAAAATAAACGATATAGCAGCAGAACTCAAAATCACTTTTATATTAATCGCAGGCCACTTCGAGGGGGAAACCTCCTTTGAGCAAGCTCAATACAAAATAACTTCACAGTGCCTTCCTTGGCCTCAACACACGCTTATATACTAAAAATAGGCACCAATACTATGGGTCAAAACCATGGGCCAATATAAACTATGGATCAACAAATACTACAGGCAGCTTACAAATCATATGCACCCAACAACAATAACACAAACTATGGATCAACAATTACTATGGGACGACTTACAAAGCATATGCGTCCAACAACAATATACTAACACGGTAAAGAGAAGGATTGACATGGCTTCCTAACATGGAACCAGTCTCTCAGCCTCTATAGGTCATGCTGGGGGCAGTCTCTTAGCCTCCATGGTTCATGCTAAAGACAATCCATCAACCACTACAAGTCATTTTGACACTATTTAAAAGACTACCCATTCAAAACACAAGCTCAATTTCCCTTGTAAGCTTTGTGAGGGATATCACCTTACTTATAAATGTTCTTCCATTATGAAGGTGCAAAGAGTTTGGTTTCATGGTCATCCTATTTTTGAACATTCGAAAGTTTTTTAGCAACCATCATCTATTAGTAAGGTTGGACCCAGTCACCCAGCCTCTGGTGGTAATGTTGGGGGAAAAATTTGAGCCTCTGTAGGTCATGCTGAGAGCAAACAGTTATCCACTACTAGTCATGTTGACACTGTTTGTTAAAATTGGTCATTCAGAAGGCAAACTTAAGTTCCCTTGTAACCTATGCGAGGGAGATCATCTTACTCACTAGTGCCCTGCTATCATAGAGGTACGAAGAGTGTGGTTCAAGACTCAAGAATTTCCTTCTCACGAGCAACCTATAGTTTCCCAACAACCTACTCAACCTTTGGTTGATCAAGTGGTCGAAACAATCTCAGCTTTGGTTGATCCCGCTCTTCTTTCAGAGAGTGATCCGTATGTGATTGAACCAATGTCACCTTTGGTAAATCCAACTCTCCCTTCGGAGAGTGACTTTCATGAAGCGGTTGAATCAATTCCATTGTCGATCAATCCCACTCTTCCTTTGGAGAGTGAAGTGTCTACTAGTCACATTTTATTCACTGCTAGTTTAGAGCTTACTGAACAAGGGGGAACTGAACTTGCTTCAGATCAACCCCCACTAAGCTCTCGGATTTCTTCCTTTATTTGGGATAGCCTAGTTGAGACATGCCTTCCTTTTGATGCACCTTTCCAGATAAATTTCAAAGTTGGACAATACACAATTGCTTGCTGTATTATTGATGAAGGAACCTTAGTTAGTATCTTGTTTGCTCATGCTTGGCGAGGCATGGGATCTCCCAGCCTTGTGTCAACTGCTAGTTAGTTTCTAGCGTTTGATAGAAGAACTTGTATAGCCTTGAGAATTATTTCTCAAACATCTGTTACTTTGGGTGGGAAGACCATATTAGTTGACTTCATGGTGATAGAAGACCCCTTAGAATTCAATATTCTCCTTGGACGTGATTATGTCTATTCCATGCAAGCTATGGTTTCAACATTATTTCATGTGATGTACTTTAATCATGATGAAGAAATTGTCACTATCGATTATTTGGATTTTCTTGATCCTTCTCCTAACCCAACTAGAGACCAAGTCTTTCCTTTATTGATTCCCAGTGTTTCTATAGACACTACCCCGCCACAGGTGAGCTATGTGGCCTCATGTCCTTTGCATTCAATTACTACTAAGAAGAAGCCTCTATTTTCATGCTTACCTTCTTGGGACTAGGTCCCAGCAGTTGACCGAGTGAGTCATCCTATACATACTATGGAGCCCGCTCTCCACTCTGTCTATCCATTTGAAAGTTTAGACATGTGTCCTATCTCGGATGATCTCCTTCCTTTAGATGAAATATTCCTAGAGTCTTTGATACAGTCAGATCTTCTATTGGATGTTGGTTCAGTTGTGACTAAGTCTAACCCTAATTTTCCTAGTAATCCTAACCTTTCTTCCTATGTTGTTTTTGTTGATCCTTTTGACTCTTCCTTTGAAGAACAAGTCAGTGATCCCGGTGAGTTTGATTTTTCTTATGAATTTTTTAACTCCTGTGATACTGAGTTTGTTCCTGCAGACTCTATCTCCCTTGTTTATTTTTTCTCTCCTTCTGAGGTTGATCTTATTGATTATAAACCCTCAAGCCTTGGTGCTATAGAATCTTCTTCAGTCGATTCTGCCTTGACTTTCCCTTTTGCAGAATATAACAAAGTTGCATGTGTTTCTGCCAATGTGACCCGCATTAGTATTTTCTTTTGAATAAGATATTGATGTTGTTGGTTCTTGGAGAGGGGAATCTTAGTTGGATTCATAACTATTTACTGGACTTGTATTGTTGTTCAAGCTATAACTTCATTTGCATGTGCCCTGCTCGCACTTTTGATGTTGATATCGACTTCCATGATTTTAGCTCATTGTATAAGCCCTCATCTTTGCTCTCATAATTGCTCAACCTTGTATCATTTTGCCTTTGTAACTTGACACCTGTTACCTAGATGAGACATTCCCTGAGTGTCTTTATCTTGCTCGCTTTCCTTGCATTATGCATAGGTTTGTTCCTTGCACTTGGAACTAGTTTTGTCTGCCTATGACACTCGTCTCCTATCAGTTAGAGCATTATTTTTTCTCTCCTTTGAGCTTGTTAAAAACAGTAAGGAGGCCGCGAGTTTACTTTTCCGGAATCGTTAAAAATTCACAGGAAAGATATGGAGTTTTCTTTAGGCCTAGGTTTGACTCCTCAAAATAGACTTGACTACTGAGTAAAATTTTCCATTCATGCTCGTTAAGAATATGTGAATGGGAATCCACATTGGTGGTAGGTTATCACTTTCTCAGACCATGTGGAATAATACGAGAAAGGAACACTCTCTTTTATTTGGAATTGAGAAGAGTATTCTCAGGCATAAGTTTATCACTTTTCTGGGCCTGAGGGACTAAACTTACGGAAAAGGAACCCCCAGTATGATCTTAGTTTTCTCTTTTTCATGTTATGGACCTAAACATGAAAAAGATTCTAAGTGTACTTTATGCCTTTTTCATGCTCGTTAAAACCTAAAGAAAAAAGCATAGAGTTTACTTTTGTAAGCCCCATTTATCGTAATCAAATGGATCTTTCTAAGTGATATTTCCTTCCTTCACACTCGTCAAAATCAGGCTATATGTTGCTTTTGAAGGAGCATTGGGTAGGTGGTAATTTAACCTTTTTTGGACCTCCCCAACTAAGTACGAAAAAGGTTCGCCTTACCTCTTCGAAAGCTAAGAGAGTTCTCCTCTGTATTGTTTTATACTTTTTCAAACTTAGGAGACTAACATTATGAAAAAGAACCCCCCTTGAGTATTCTTTGGAGTTTTCAGACTCTCTAAACTATCAAAACATTGATGAGCATGTATCAGTTCAGGCTCATAAAATCCATGAATCAGTGCTTTATCAAGCATTCTTCTATCTCTTCTTTGAGCTTGCCAAAAATGAATAAGGTCCCAAGTTTTCTTTCTTGGACTCGTTAAAGCTTTACAAGAAAGAGGGGAAGGGAATTTCATTCACATGTTTTTTACATCATGGCAACAAGTCTTGTTTCCTTGAACAAAGCACCAGTTTTGAGTCTATCAACATTTGGGTCCTATTTTTTTTTATCTTATCCTGATTCAGAGTTTCTTACTCCTCCAGTTGGTCTCTTTTCCAATTAAATGGGGAATCTGTCAATGTCTCCTACATTGCATATTTGTGTCATTGGACCCTTTTGTGTCAAAATATGCCTAAGTCACTTTTTTTCATGCTCACTATTCAAGGATTAAACCTTTGTTAGTCATTCTGTAGTTTCCTTGACCTTTTGTGTCGGCCATTCCCTAGTATCAATTCATTACATCATGTCTTCGGCAGTCCTTGTCATGAAATTCTGTACCAATTATAGATCCAATTAGTCTTTGACTTATCTCATGTTGGATGATGAAGGATTACTTAATGCCTTCCTTCCAATGGATATCTTCCTATCGACTGCAACTAATCTTGCTCTGGGAAATAGATTTAGAGTTTTATGACAGTAGCTTGGGGATTGTAGTCATCAGTGGAAATTTCCATCCCTATTGGGTAGTGGGAATACCTTAATGTCTCCTACTAGATGGATTCTTCATGTGTTCAAATTCAAGTCCTTGTATTCACACTTGTTAGAATGTACTAGGTACCTTGGGGACCATTTTCACTAATGTTGGTTTCCCTTATGTTTGTTAATGGTTCTCATCATTGACCAGTAATCAAACAGCTTCCTCCATGTTCCAATTCAGATCCTTTATTTGCATGGTTAGGATTCATACCTTTTGGGCCATTTGGATTGAAGACCTTGGGCTGATATTAGCATTATCATTTTTTGCTATTGCCTGAGTTGCGTAAGACCTTGTCACATATAGATCCACCTTGTATTTTTGTGGCTATGATCAATTGTCGAATATGGATCCACCTTGTTCATTTGTGGCCATGGATCCTTTAGATTTGATATGGTGCCTTTTTACATATTGAGCGACCATCATAGTTTCATCAATTATACATATTTTGGATCCACATGTATCTTTATGGCGATGTTTTGTATATGGAATTATATGTCCCAGAGATCAGTTTTGTCTCACATTTATCTCTCTTTCAGGTACCTTTGTTCAAGCCTTTTGATCTTGGATTCTCTGCTCTCTTCATACTCAGATATTTCCTTTATAATGTATTTTGGCTATCATCTTCTCCTCTAACCTCATACATTAGGGGGCATCTGTTATATCTCAAAATGGCACATCTCTTCTGGTGACCACTTTCCCATGTTTCAGTCGCATGTGGACACTTCCAAGATGACACTTCATGAAAGTCATTGAAAAAACACCTAAATTGGATGACCCATATCTTGATTTATGTAACTCCATTTGACCTCATCTCTACACTATTGAAAGTATATTTTAGTTAGCTAAAACTTTCCAGAAGACACCAAAGTCTAAAAATTCCGAGAAATACCCTTCAAATGATATTTTTTTATGCATACATGAGTTTCATTAATGAAACCCACATATGGTATGCGAATTGATATATATAATACTCATGTATTCCCTAAATACATGACTATTTACATTGCAACCTGTGTATACCCCCTGCATACGTGGCTGATGTCTCTGCAACCGGCGTATTCATCTTGAAAATGTCAAAAAAATACGTTTTTCGAAATTTGGGTAGTTTGGTTAGTTATGCAATTGAATCCATCTGTTGTAACTAATTTTTCTTCGACCCTATCTCTTCAGCAGCATATAAATAGAGGTATGGAGTTCCATGAGAGGGGACTTGAATCTTTGCATTATTATGCTGGAGGAATTGGAGCTCTCTTTGCCCACACCTTTGCCCTAGAAGCTTTCTCCTTGTGTTGCAGAGCTTGGAGGTTGAGTTCCTTAGAGAAGAGAAGCAACAGAACTAGATCAAGGTTTCGTAAGGTGCTGAACTTGAAGAGAAGGCATATTTGTACTTGTTTTCAAGATTAATAAAGATGTGATATCCTTCTCCTTGCGAAATTATTGTTCAATGTGTGATTGAATCTCTGTTTATGATCATATGATGATGTTAGTCATGTCATTATTTCATTTTTATTTGATTATCATTTATTTATATGTGGTCATATTGTTTTGAGGAAGGTATAAGTCATTTTGTAGTTCTCTTGGAGCGAGAGGAGCAAGAAGAGGATTGAAGGGATGCTTGGATCAACCTTTGTTTGGATAAGGTATGAACCATTATAATCTATAAAACTTACTTATATATGCTTGATGAATATTATACATCCACCTTTCAACCCCGGTACATTGATGGCCTCTTAAACCCTATCCATAGGAAACTTTCCTTTTCAACACTCGACCCACCTCCACTCCCCTAAGCCTAATCACCCACACCCTCTCCTCTTTCACTCCCAACTCTCTCTCTCTCTCTTTCTCTTTATCTCTCTCTCCTCTTCCCAGTAACCCTTACTAACCTACTCTCTCACTCTCTCTCTCCCATACTCCTCCACATACACCTAACCCCAACCTCTCTCTCTCCCTCTCACCCAACACCTTAACAACCCATGTCTCTTTTCCACTTTCTCCCTAACCCCTAAGCTCCCCTTTATCTCCTAACCCCTCCTACTATCCTTACTCATAATCACACCCTTGAAATATCTCTCTCTCTCTCTCTCTCTAATATTACTACTACCCATAATCACCCCATCTCTATTTGTCTCTTGTATTCTTGATACCCCTACCACTTACCACCCTCAAACACTATCTCTCTTCCCCCATCACCATATATTCCTCCTCTGCTATAACTTCCCTAATCCTTTGTAAACTACTAACCCTTCAACCACCATAATATTTATCCTTTTATGTCCCCTGCCATCCCTCCTTCACATTACCCCTTCCCAAACCTCAATATCTATACCATTATTTCCCTTAAACCCTCTCCTCCACCCTATGACTAGTCGACCACATCCTCCCTTGTCACCATCTCTCTCTCTCTCTCTCTGTGTTCATCTATCTCTCTCTAACACACACACACATGCACACGCACAAATAGATTGATCCACCCTGTAGTAGGGCTTTTCCCCTTACTACAAGAAGGAACGGATCCGTTGCATCTATATGATGGAAGGGTAGGGTTCCTGTGAGAATACAAATAAAAATAGAAAGAAAATGAAATGAAACAGAACAGAAATAAAAAAAACCCCTATGCACACAAGGTTAGGGTTTAAACTACAAGACCCTGCATACAACTGTCAAGAGACCAAAATACCTGCAAGTAAATAAGGGAAACATGCAATAACATGTTAAACAATAGACCTAGAACCAAATAATGTTAGAAAACAACAATCTACCAAAGAAAACATGCAAAATAAAAACAAATATACCTTCTAGCTGAAATGAGCCACCATGCCCTATATCGAGAGAGAATCTCTCTTAGGAATGGGGAGCTATGGCTTAATGGGAGGATGGATGAGAGGGAGGGTGAATGGCTTGAGAGCAAAATGGTCTCAAGGAACTCACTTAGGCAGCATAACAATATGGAAAGAAGGAATGTTTTGAGAGTGACCCCCACCCCTCTATTTATACTTTTTCTTAATACTTTTAGGGTTTTAAGCCCCTAGTTGGGGATTTAGTCCCTTTTTTGGGCTTTTAGCCCCTTTTGCTTGTTTCCACCTTTCACACACCTAGGTTGTGTGGCAGAAATATTGAAGCCATTTGGTGTGTCCTTAGGGGCAAGTCTCGAGTCAAGGCTGACACCTTGTTCTTGACTCCTCCGTTCAGGCTAAATCCTAACGAAGCCAACGGGGGTAGACCCTATTAAGTTACTAAGGCTAATTACTTAGTGTGATGGTGTTATATTGCTTAAGTTGTTTAGGAGTTATGAATTAACCTGTGGAAGCAAAATATAACAAGATGCAAGATTTAAAGCATATAAGCATAGTAATGACACTCAATATATATATATATATATATATATATAATCAAAAGAAATGATCAAAGTAAATAACCAGTACATTAAATGGATTCACCAGAGAAATTAATGTGCTTGCATGCACTTAAAATAATGTTTTACAAATGTATCTTGGTAGATTTTAATTTAATGTGGAATGTAAATGAATTAACTTAGGCGAAAAGGGGACTCTAGATATACCCGTGGGGTACTTGGAGTATGTCCAAAAGTGAACTTTCACAGCTACCCACAAGGTGGTTTGTGGGCTAGAAGGAAGTCTCAGAGACTATTGTTCATAACACACCCATCAGGGTGTGATAGAGATCATCTCCTCGAGGTCACTTTCTAGTTGTTCCCACTCCTTTGGGTATTTTGCAACCATTTACAGTTCATTCGAGGCGTTGGATTTTCGCCTAATGGTTTGTCAATTTGGGAGGTGAAGACTAATTAATCTAGTCACTCAAGTGATTTTGATGTAGTTTGACTAATCATAAGAACAACATCCAAGTATAGAGCATACACACTGGAGTCTTTGTTATTTTTAGAAAATTTTAAAAGAGGTGTTCTTATTAAAAAGAAAACCCTCCAGAAGCCTCTTTCAGTCCAAGTGGACCTAAATAAAGGAATAAAAGAGGGGTTGACTTTAATATGATTACTAAAACAATTAATTATAGCAGATGAATCATAAACAAATAAGCAAACCACAATTTTCTAATTAGACTACCACGACCCTTTCTTCACCTTTTGATTCAAAAGGAGGCTCATGGGGTAAGTATTAAAATTAATTTGAAACAACTAGATATGGAATATGACAATTATTATAAGTCAAATTATACTACCCTTGTATATTGGAACTAAACTAGATCGAAAAAACACAAAAAATGTAAAAAATGACACAGACGCGAATCCCCCCAAGGGGGATGGTGAATAGGCTCGAAAGAGCCTATTCGAAGAGATTTTTATTTTTATTAGAATAATTTTGAATATAATAAAATTGAAATTAATTCACTTGGTCCTTATATGGAATGAGACCAAAGGTTTACAAATTGCAAAAATTTGAAATTTTGGGAAGATGGAGATCCCCTGGGGGGTTTCGAATTGTCCAAAAATGATTTACGGACAGAGCCTGATCCTATTTTATGTTACACCTGATAAAAATCATAAATATTATCATAGTTAAATATTCCCAAAATTACTTTTGGATGAACAAACGTTTTACCCAAAAATTCTAAGTTAAAACTAGTTTTTAAAGAAGCTGAAAGGGAACCAAGGAAAGAAAGCTTTCCTTGGGATCTTGGCCTGATTTTTGGGAATAAAATATGAAGCAATTAAATTTATGAATATAAATTTTTATACTCTAAGGAAACAACCATGCATTCAACAAGCTTTATATCTACTTTCACAGCCTTGAAAAATGACAATTTTTCCTAAAACTAGATCTAAAATGCTTGTATATTTTCTTCTAGGAATGATATCTAGTTTATGAGATTTAATGCAGAAATATATATGTAAAATAAACTCTGAAATTAATATATCTAAACAATTTTAAAGATGCAAACAAGTAACCGACTGATTTTAGAAAAAATTGAAGGAGGAAGAGGAAAAGAAGAGCATTTTTGCTAGGAGCCTTGAAGATCAACCATGGAGATTTCCAGTAGAATGTTGAGGGACTATGCCTTTGAATGGTTTTGGAGAGAGTGAAGAAGCAAACTAGATCAACATCCTCTCCAAGCTAGGAACCTGCAACTGAATCCAAAGAATTTCCAAAATACTTGTGAGATCCAGTTAATACATACATAGAGATTTTAGAATAACATGCATATAAACTTATAAAACATGTTGAATCTAGATCTCTAAACATGCATCAAAAAGGAAAGAGATGTCCAATAAACTTATTAAAAAACTCCTTTCCTATCAATATTATAATAAACTTATTATCAATATTAGCAATGAATCCACAAACAATCAACAAATTATGAACATAGATACAGGTTACCTCAGTAAAACATGGCAATGCTCATCCACACATACAATGACATGACATCATATTTCCTACAAAGCTTCACTTTATTCCAATAGAAAAAGATATTACACAGTATTACAACAACAAGGGCTCCTCAATCTAACTCTTACTAACTCGGAAAGGAGGTAGCCATGCTTTATTTATACAAAAAATTGAAACCCTGGCCCAGAGGGGGTGCAAATCCCAAGGAGATAGACCACTGGAGCTAAAGGAGAGTCCATCAATGCCTGATCTGAAGCTGAACTGAGCTTCTACTAAGTCTGAATGTCAATCAGGGGGCTAATTGAGCTGACACGTCGACTTGTTTAGTACAAAAATAAACCACAGAGCTCCCATAAGATCCCACACGTGTGGATGAGAGAGAGAGGGTGTAATTCCCCATAAAGGAAGATGAAGTTCAACTCTGGATCCACCTAGATCACCTCCTTCAGTTAAGGATTTCTTAAATCTAGTCAATTTGGTGCCGATGAGACTGATTTCAATCAAATTGGTTGAGAATCCATTGATCTAGGATTTTGGATTTGCTCCATTATTCATCAATTTATTAATTAAAATAATTAATAATTGATTTTTTGGGGCTTTCTGACTTGAGTGATGGAAAATCACTCAAAACCAGGAAAGAGTGGGTCTATAGGTTTATTGGATTCTCTAAGATTCAAAATCAGCACCTACATGACTGAATCTAACTTTTGGGCCCACTTTTATTACAAAACCAATTTTTCCAATTAAACTATTAAAAAATATCCTAATTTTTGGAAAAAATAAATATTAATAAAAAAACACTAAAAATAATTAAAAAATTAAAAAACCTTAAAAACCTAGGGGGAATTAGACATGTTCATATGACTTGACCATAATGCCTAGCATGTTTATATATTGACACATAGACTCTAATAACCTCAATAGGCCTAAATGATAAGCCGACTGTTAACCAAAAAATCACCCACATAGCTCTCAATGGCCTACACCACCCAAGGACGCCATCTCACAACCCTTATATCACTCTATTAGACCCTCCATTAAACCCCCACACCCTCAAAATAGCCGAAGGATGAAGAAAAAGGGCTAAAAACCCCAAAAGGGAGCCCAAAATAGCCTCCTATGAGCTAAATCCCTCAAAAAGAGGCTAAAACCCTAAAAGGGGATAAAGTTAGGGTGAAAGGGGCTAAAAGCCCAAAAAAGGGGCTAAATTCCTGGCCAAGGGCTTAAAACTGTAAAACCCCTTGGAAAATCTATAAAAGGAGGGTGGGGGGTCACTCTCAAAACACTTCTCCCATTGCCTCTTGTTACACTGCCCGTGGATGCTTTGAGACCTTTGCCTCTCAAACCACCCACACTCCCTCTCCTCCATCTCCATCCCCATTTAGCCATTGCCCCCCAACCAAGAGAGGTGCTTCCACAAGCTTGGGCATGGTGGCCCATTTCCACCAGAGAAGGTATACCATGTTTTATTTATGTTTCTTAGTTGTTTAATATGCTTTTCTTTCTAACCCTTGTCCCCATTTGCAGTTTTTTTTTTAACATTTTTTTACAGGTTTTATCATAGCTTAGGATTTGTTTGCAGGTTTTGAAGGCGGAACCCTAACCCATGTTTGCAGAGGGGTTCATCAACATTGCTTCTATTTCTTTCTATCATTAGCTTAGCCTTAGTTTAGTTTATTGTTTTGTCACTTCCATTTTTCCATTTTTACAGTCTTTGTCTACGTAGGAACCTACCCTTCTATTCTATAGATATAAGGGATCCATTCCTGCCAGTGTAGCAAGGAGAAATCCCTGCTACAGAACTGGCGACCATTCTAGGTCGATCCCACATGATCCTTGGTTCAAAATTTTTATTTACAAGTTTTAAAAAATTTTGCCCTAGTTTTTCAGAAATTTCATGTTAAATCCATCTTAGATTTTGTTTATTTCTTGTTTTAAGCAGTGTCGAAGCTTCTACTAGGCCAAACCAAGTAAGGTTGACCACATTACCAGTTACTGTCAGCCAAATCTAACTCTGTCTCACAAAAAACCCCCAATCCACAGCAGGGCGCTCTTATTGGGGCAAAAGGTGAGACTAGGGCACACTTAATGAGCAAACAGGTACACCCAGGGTGAACTTAATCTCTTGATAAGTGTGACTTCAGCCCAAAAACTTAGTCCATGGCTGTTTCTACATTCTATGCGACCCCCTTACTCATTTCAGAAAAAATCTCATGGCCCCCTCGCCAGATTTCATTAGAAATGTGCAACCTATCAAACAGAACTTTAAATTGAGTTTAATAGATAGTAAATTTCAATTTCAGAGGACTGTTAGTGCAGCCCAGCTGCCTCTGTACACCACACCATTTTAATTTGAGTTTCTATTTTTATTCTCAGCAATTTATTTCATGAACAATGTGTAATTGTGAAGTAAAAGTTAAGGGCTTAATGAAATCAACCTAGCCTAACTAAAATCAACCATCTTGCTTCCCCTTCCTCCTCTACCCAATCATCACCCTCTGGGGTATTCTAGGATACAATGAAGGTAAAGCTCGTATAGATCTAGGCACTCCATGGTATTGTTCCAAACCATTAAAACTGGGTGACCTGGAAGGTAGAGGGGATAGAGAAGGAGGGATTCTCATGGTGCTAAGCGTCCTCCCTGTTGACCAACCTAGCATCCAGGAGGTGATTTAAGGATCTATGGATGGGATTAGTCCCATTGTGTTGAGAGCCCAACAAATTCTCTTGGTTGAAGAGGAGTATCAGTGGGAGGTAGACATCTAGTTAGGCCAACAAACATTCAGGGTTAATCATTGTACTTATTCACAATTTCTGTTTATTTATGCTTGCATAAAACCACAATGACATGAACTCTACCATGATGAATTCATAAACCATATTGCAGCAACCAAATACCAGAAAAATAAGCAAACAAATACACCACGCCAACTAATTAACCCAACTCAGTTCATGATGCTGAGTGAGCCTTAAAATTTAATAATTTAAACTATGTACAAACGACTCTACAGTTTTTGAGGACATAAGTCCCTGACTGCTTCAATTGTGGGAAGTACTTGGGCTCTGTCCAGAAACTGATTGTGAGGAGTACCATAGGAACCCAAAAGCATCTAGCCGCTGAGAGGAATTGCCAAGTGAAACGGGCAATGACCCCTTCCAATTGATTAGAAAAACCTATGAGAAAAAAGCCAAGCGTTGTCTTCCGGAAGTCTTGGTGGCTGAGAAACCACCTTAAACCAATAGGAAGCCACTAAAAATGGGGTCCAAATCTCATTCCCACTAGTTTCATTCATCAAATAAAACACAATTGATCCTCTACGCTCTTCCTCATGCCTAAGAGATGAACCACCACCATTCGGAACACTTGATCGACACTGTCAAAGATGCTCACAGCAATCTCCCACACCATCAAAGGGCCACACAGCCTCTGATTCTGATTTAGACCCATATCAGTCTGAACCAGACCTCCACACCGCACCATCAAGCCCCATGGCTAGTGTGAACCTGGATCCATTTTCTGGCTTAACCTTAGCAAGTGGACCCATGTCCACGTCATAACCTGTCACCCACAACTTGTAAAATGGCCCAAGCATAGTCATGTATAATTTCATTAGTCAACTACCATCACCTATAGTGACTAGCCAAGCTATCCCACTTACAGCACATGGGGACAGTGACCCCTCCACACACACTGCCCCTCCTACCACACAGGGAGGCAGTGGACTGTCAACTTACATTGCCCCTATGGTCATACATTGGGTCAATTCCCCCACCACTCATATTGTCCCACCCACAACACTTGGGGGCATTGGCCCATCTGCAATGGTGCCACCACAAGCATCCCCAGCCATGCAGATGCATTATGCACCTATAAACCTCATCCCCATCGCATCCCTATCCCACATCAACTTGGGGTCGAATTTGCCCTTCATGGCTCTTCTCAACTTGCCTGATTTGTCTATATTAACAAATGGCCCCATCCACCACCAAGCCTTCTGGCCACTGATGCCAACTAAGTTACCATCAAACATCCCTAAGTTTGAAGGCAAAGTAGGGGAATGTCCCCAAAACCATATAATGACATTCCATCTATGGAGCTCATCCAATAGCACCGTAGATGACTCCATCAGGCTGATGCTATTCTAATGCACCCTTACAGGTGTCGCAGCTAAATGGTACATTGAGATGCCACAAGCCAAGTACCCGGAATTCAACTCCCTAGCCTTCATGTTCCTACATTACTTCCAACTCCCCGTTAGATATGATGAGGGAGTGGAGATCCTATTATCCTGTCGCCAAAGCACCGCCACTCATATAACTGACCATATCCATGAGTGGTGGTGACACCGTAGTCTATGCAAAATCCAACTAGATGATCGGATCTTCTTGGATTGGTTCCTTAAGACTTTACTCCCACCCATCGTAAAGGATATCACATCCAAACGTCCCCAATCTGAAGAAGAGGCCATACTGAAGGCCCAACAATTTGACCTTATCTATGCTCAGTCTGGATACCTGTACACTATCATTCCATATGCTCCCCGTCCGAGTACCTCATACCAAGATGCACTAGGGGCATCCCATGCTATAGACGACATCATAGGATCGGTCTCCCAACAGCCGCAGCCTCAACCGACACCACCTATCATTAAACCACAACCAAGCAACACTGCTAATGTTGCTTACCAAAACCAAGCTCCAGACTATGCTAGAATGATGTCCCAGTCTGGAGCAACAACTTCCTATGCACAACCTGCACCACCGTAGCAGCCTCAGGCCATGGCTTGGCCAACATAGTAGTATATGGGGAAAATTCCCACATTTGTGGCACCACCACCCCCACAAATCTACTATGCACCACCAATGCAACTAGTTCAAGCCCCCACCCCCACTCCACTTGCTCTGTTGGGACAAGTGTTTGCACAACAAAACCATCCCAACCAGCCTGCCCCCAACAATCAACAAGGGAAAGCTCTAAATAACTGGCCCCGCAACCAAGGCAATAACCAACTACAGGGAGGAAATCAACAACTAAACCCTCCCAACAATGCCATGGCAAACCAACCACCCCAAAACCCCCTATAACAGAATGCACCAAGATGCAATGCTCCGTTGCACACAAACCAACTATGCACACTCTGTGATGTTTATGGGCATCACACATTTGAGTGTCCCCTTATGGCTCGTGCTAAGCAGGCCATTCAAAACGCGGCGTAACAGGCCACCAACATGACACATCAAGCCCAACCCAACCCAACACCACAAGGACCCCCCCCATGGTGCTTTGAAACCCATTGTCAGTCCAAGGATTAGTGTTAACCACTCCCCCTCCCTAGGCCAATCCCAATTCTCTAGGGGCACCTCCCACGACTGAAACAAGTGTACACCACCTGCTAGCCATGATGACTAAAGAGGTCAACTTCCAAACTAGATAGAATCAGTACGGTACCACCACCGAACCTGCTAAATCATCAGCAGCATCCACATCTAAGACAATCAACTTGCCTCTTCAGTTACCCCCCTTCCCAAACCCTCACATACATAGACTGGCCAATAATTCCATAGCTAGAGCTACAGTCAGCTATAGCATTGTGGATGATTTGGCCCAAATGCCAACCACCATGTCTACTCTTGAGGTACTCAAAACGTGCCCAACACAGTGGAAATCCTTACTAGCCATCCTAGGGGTAGTAGACCCCTCCAACTCCAAGTTAATCACCTTTGACACGGAGAATGGAAATTCATGCATGCCCTCGACCATCGCCTTCCAAATCCCAGTGTCCATCCAAAATTTGGTTGTGCATCAATACATAGTGGATGAGGGGGCATCCACGTGTGTTATGTCTACCTTGGTTTGGCAGAAACTTGGATCACCAATTCTGCAACCGTCCTCCACAACTCTGTGGGCTTATGATGGACATCCCACTAATGCCCAAGGAATCCTCCCACATGTTCACATCATGTTAGTAGGGAAGACAGTCTTGATTGACATTGAATTCGTCAACACTCAACTGGACTACAACCTCCTCCTCCTCAGAAGTTATATGTATGCCATGCAAGTAGTTGCATCAACTATCTTTCATCTCATGATGTTCCCCCATGAAGAGAAGATTGTGATAGTTGACCAGCTCACCTATCATGATCCATAAGGGTTAACAGCACCTACCAACATTATCCCTACCATCAACACTATTGAGCTACAAGGGATGAACACACACACCCATGTCATCCCTACAATTAACACTATGGTTGAAAACACACCAGCCTCCCCACCATTGAATGTGGGCCCTGGGTTGTTTACCGATCCCACCATGATGGGTCATTTCCCATTAGTGTCACCACCACTGACACAAAATGAAACTGCGGACTTGTGCATGGTCTCATTTAGCACCGCTACACCCAAACAGCAACCGCAGCCGCAGCCCCAACCACAACCACAACATTGTCCATAGCTGCAATGTCATCCACAATAGCAGCATTAAACGAAGCCACAACCACAACCTCATTCCCACATGCAACTAGCAGGGACTTATCTAGGCTCATCTCCGGTCCATATGATTCCCTTCCTCTTTCCCCCACCTTGTGTCATGAGCAAGCCGATCATGGCCACCTTAAGCTTGCCCAACTTTACGTTGGGAATCCCGGTGTGGTCTCTTGATCCACCAGCTCAACCAGCAATGCCCTAGGTTGTTTTAACCCCGATTCAACCTATCGCAGTTGAGTCTCACCCTCCACCTCGTGTACACAAGCCAACCACCACACCTGCACCCAAACTGCCCCAACCCAAAAGGTCTAGGGGAAAGAACACCAAATCCACTACAAAACCATGATAAGTCACACCTTGTGCCATCTATGAAAATCAAGGCCATCCAACTCAGAATTTCCCTAAAATCACAGTGATCCGTGTGCATCTGGATTGCATGGATACGAATGAAAACATCCCTATGGTTGAACTCCCAACCACGCCAGTAGTCAGGAACAAGGCATTGAGGACAAACCATGTTTGCACCCTTTGCGGCTTATATGGACATTACTCCAACCATTTCCAAGACCTACCTAAGTTTTGAATGGCTCTTGCTAACCTCTGTCACCATTCCCTTGAGTTTGAGATCACCTTGATCGAAGAAGTTCACCCCCCACCGCCTTCTTCAGACACCATGTCCATTTACATGATGTCCAGTTCCACTGACCCGCTCATCTCCTCCTCCACCGACGGTCCATCAGACCTATCTCTTCATTGCTTTAGCAACGATGAGGAGATACTTGAAGAACCGACCGCCTCGGAATACCCATGGGACGACATGCACCATCGCTCGTTCTTCCTCTCAGAAGAACTTGTGTCACAGTCAGATAAGTTTTCCATGGAGACCAAAGATTTCATCCATCGGAAGGTTGACTGGTTCAAGAACCCAATCCTAGCACCTGATGCCTTCGAAGAAGGGAACATGGCAAACATTTCACCAACCATTAAAATTGACATCTCAACCAATTCTGAGATCATTGAAAAATTCATGCTTGGAGAATCATGCTCGCTGGAAGAGATCAATGCCTACACAGCTCTCTTCCAAGAATTCTGAGACATCTTTGCTTTGTCATACACTAAAATTCCCAGCTTATATCCATCCATCATGGAGCACCACATCGACACATGGTCTAATGTGGCACCTGTATGCCAAAATCAATGGCCCATCCATCCATCCAAAGTGGTTGCAGTGAAAGTCAAGATAGAGAAGCTGCACACAGCCAGCTTCATTTATCCCATTGCATACACAACTTGGGTTTCTAATATTGTTCCCATGAATATAAAACAGGGTACCATTCACGTTTGCAAAAAAATTTGTGACCTCAATGGGGAATGTCCCAAAGACAACTTCCCCACACCCTTCATCGATCAGATCATCGATGCATGCGCCGTACATGAAGCCTTTTCCTTCATCTTCGGTTTTTCTGGATATAACCAAATCCAAATCCAGAAAGAAGACCATTATAAGACGACATTCACAACCCCATGGGGCACATTGATGTATCGAGTCATGCCCTTTGGCCTAAAAATGCTGGAGCCACCTCCCAGCATGCCATGACACACTGCTTCCGCAACCTCGTTCACATTATGTTGGTTTGTTTCGACAACCTCATCGTGCAGTTGCAAAATCAAACACAACATATAGACGACTTGTGATAAGTATTCATACGATGTTGCCAGTATGGAATCCGCTTGAACCTATTCAAGTGTGTTTTCTATGTCCCCACGGGCCGTCTACAAGGATTCATCATGTCACACAAAGGAATGACTGCTGATCCTTAGAAAGTCCAAACGACTTTCCCTCTAACATCAGCCCTTTGAGTGACAATGTTACAACTTGTATTATAGTCTTTCCATTTTTTGTTTTACACATTTTTTTTCAAAATTGAGTCTTCTGTATCATTTGCTCTCATTGCTTCAGATGGAGCACACCTCAAACCAGTATATGGGATTCGCAGATGGAGCAAGCAGATGGTCTCCGAACCTCACCTCGGCTGCATGGGTAATCTACCCCCCATCGCATGAGTTGATCCACATCAACAAAATATGCGTGGGCACCGCAACCAACAACTAGGTGGAATATGATGGTGTCAATGGCCTCTTGGCCACCACTCTTCAGATAGGCATTCACCATATCGATGTCTTCTTAGAATCCCACCTACTTGTTTCTTAGTTGAACAACCACTATCGAGTACAGGATCCCTGCCTATTTAGAAAGTACCTGTGCACTAAACAGATGGTTATAACATTTGAATCCATCACATTTACACATGTTCCCAGAAACCTCAATAGTGTCACAGATCAAACGGCTAACAGAATTCTAAATTGGCACATCCACAACCGCATATAGGAAACATACAACCATAACATCATGCACAACTATGTCTAAAAATACACACATAGTGTAATAATACATCACATAGACATTTTCATTCCACAGCATCATAAAAAGACTCACATAATAAAACCATAAAAGTGCATCCATGTGCGTCAAAAATATATAGATAACTAGATAAGTTGCATGTCCAAAACATGTCCAATACAAAATGAGAAGCCACATATGCTTTCTCAATAGGATATACATACCGACATAAAAACTCCTAAGTGCACCAATGCACTAGGGGCAACACCATCAGCTACTAATTCAAAGTCACCTGGAACCGATTCGAGACACCTCTCACACCTTCGGGCTCAAATTTATATCTCTTTATGAGACCATTGTCTCATGTTTAATAAGTCAATTTCGGCACCATTAGCCACCAGTCACCTTGATTTACAAGCCACGACATGACGATGCAAGTGTCTATGGAACTATACTTGTATCACACTTCCCAACCGCAACTCATGCGAGTGTTTGGGCCACAGCCCATTAAGGAATGTAATTTTATTTTTTTGTATTTATAATTGTCTTTTTCACCACACCTTACACGGACCTCTGGACCACTATCCACAAAAAAAATTATTTTTCTTGCATATATTTGGCATATAAATTCCTCCATACTTGTACTTACATTGCATATAGTCAATTCCATCTACCGCAACACACACACCCCCTCTCCTGACCTCTGTTCGAGAACCACCTCGGTTTGCATGCCTCTACCACACCAACTCGCGAGCCTCTATTGTGATCTATCCCACACATGTATTGGTATCTTTGAGAGCCTTCTACTCCATCCATAATGTGTGGATGACCTATGGACCTCTATCCACCATCTCAACATGGGGCACCGCATGTGTCACCATCAGTTGACCAAATTGGAGTTTTGTTTAAGCTCTTTTCTAACTCCTTAAAACAATGAAAAGATTGTCGAGCGTAGCTGCTTCCTTTTCTTCTCGCTAAATTATAGGAAAGGGAATTTACATAATATCATTTATCTCCTTTTACAGACCATGTAGAACATCTCATGCAAAATACCTCCTTGGCACACTCAAGCCAAGATTGTTCCCCTCTGCATACTTTTATGCTTTCTCGGGCAGAGGGGCCACACTTTATGAAAAAGCTCACCACTGTTTGTCTTTAATCTCTTTTCCAGCCATCTCAACAAGAAAATATTACCGAGAAAACATGGTTTCGTTCATGCTCATAAGAGTATATGACTGACCGTCCAGTCAGTATAGGTTTAACCTTTTCCAGCCTGATTGGACTACCAATGGTAAAGAAGTCTCTCATCTCCTACAGCATGGGTGAGCTCTCCTATGTATAATTTTATCCTTTTTTAGGCACAGGATACTACCAATGAAAAAGAGCCCCCACTGGAGTCTTCTTCATGCTTTCATACTTTCTAAAAGTGAAAGCGCCATCGAGCATTTACCTTCTCAGGCTCACCAAAAATCCATGAGATTGTACCATAACAGTGTCCCTAGACACCACCCCATAGAAAACAGTTTGGAAGCATTCCCACATTGGGTTGCCTTTGTTCAGAGTACTCTGCAATGTGTCTTCCTTGGATCCCATCAGTATCAAAAGTGTCCACCTCCTCCAAGTATTTCCCATCTGCAACGACATTCTTGGTATTACAGCTATGATCCCATTCCCATGAGTTAAGTTTCATTTTCTTCCTGGTCTACCCTGCCGTCATACTCTGAACAAAGGAATTTTGAGTCTCCCACTCCCCCCTTGCCCCTGTTTAGTTCTTTCCCTTCCCTCTCCTCCCCCACAATTTAGTGAGTCAGTCCGCATATTGCTTCACACCTTTCGGTTATCTCCCTCGCGCTCCTGGTCAAGGAAACATCATTGCCTTGACTAGGGGTAGGTCTCCCTCTATCAATGCCAACACACATATTCCAGAGGATAGACCCAGAGGTCCCTGTACCTTGGTTTCATTAACATCATCTATGACTTCCTTGGACTACTTGAGAGGAGTCCTTAGTGCCTCTTGGGATGGTTGTTTCTCATGTGCTCGACTTCAACTCCATCATCGCACCATTGAGATTCATACAGGGTTTGTTCTGCACAATACTTGGTCGAAGACTTTGGATGTCACCTGACTCTAGCACATTAGTGAGTCTACTCGAGGGACCTAAACAGGTTATGTCCCTTGTGATTTTTGGGTTGCATTGGAGATAGTGTTCAGAAGCCCCAACAGTGCTTCGATATACCTTTATGATTGATGCAACATACTTATACCACAGAGACTCTAATTCTCAATCAGCGAGTCCACATAGCTATGTACTAGATCCAGTAGACTGTCAGTCATGAAGATATAGCATTCCATTAGAATTCGATGGGTCCAATGTAACAGATCAGTATTGTATTTAGCCTCACATGGAGGCAACCATTATTGTAACATCATTTGTATATGATCGGCTCTTGTATTTTAGAGCATAGATAAAATGATTCTTTTGACATTGTCACCAGCATGGGAATGCTCACCTTGTCCATATACATGTCACACATTTATTGTATCTCACCCATTGATGGGAACCATATTAATACAAAAACCAAAATCCACCATGCCCTAGCCCTAGAAGCACCACCTCTACACAGCAAATCCTATGATGTCCATCGGCCATACATTGAGATTTTGCCCTCACACATTAGGGGACAATTTGTTAACCCAAAAATCACTGACATAGCTCTCAATGGCCTACACCACCCAAGGACATCATCTCAAAACCCTCATATCACTCCATTAGACCCTCCATTAAACCCCCACACCCTCAAAATAGCTTAAGGATGAAAAAAAAGGGATAAAAATCCCAAAAAGGAGCCCAAAATAGCCTCCTATGAGCTAAAGCCCTAAAAAAGGGGCTAAAACCCTAAAAGGGGATAAAGTTAGGGCAAAAGGGGATAAAAGCCCAAAAAAGGGGCTAAATTCCTAACCAAGGGCTTAAAACCCTAAAATCCCTTGGAAAAGCTATAAAAGGAGGGTGGGGGGTCACTCTCAAAACACTTCTCCCATTTCCTATTGTTACGCTACCGTGGATCCTTTGAGACCTTTTCCTCTCAAACCACCCACACTCCCTCTCCTCCATCTCCATCCCCATTTAGCCATTGCTCCCCAACCAAGAGAGGTGCTTCCACAAGCTTGGGCATGGTGGCCCATTTTCACCAGAGAAGGTATACCATGTTTTATTTCTATTTCTTGGTTGTTTAATATGCTTTGCTTTCTAACCCTTGTCCCGATTTGCAGGTTTTGTTTTTTTGTTTTTTTTTCTACATTGTTTTGCAGGTTTTATCATAGCTTAGGATTTGTTTGCAGGTTTTGAAGGCGGAACCCTAACCCATGTTTGCAGATGGGTTCATCAACATTGCCTCTATTTCTTTCTATCATTAGCTTGGCCTTAGTTTATTTTATTGTTTTGTCAGTTCCATTTTTCCATTTTAACAGTCTTTATCCACATAAGAACCTACCCTTCTATCCTATAGATAGAAGGGAGTCATTCCTACCCCTGTAGTAAGGAGAAATCCCTGCTACATCGACCACCCCAACTTTGGAGGTATTGAGTGAAAAACTCAGAAATTATCAGTCGTTTATTCAACAACCAATAATAACCAAGGGAAAAAAAACCCTGGGCTGATCATATTGACAAATGAGGTTTAGGAGACCAAGTATTTTACATTCATTATCATGCTAGAAAATTTATTACAACTCCCCCAAGGGGGTATGAACATGTGATATAGTACAACAAAGTTTCCCAAAAGCAAGAATGAAGGTCTTCTAAAGTCCGAACAAGTTATTCTTGTCCGGTCCACCAGGATCACTTGATAAAAAACCACTAAGTACAACTTAGGTGGTAACATCTAGCTCCAACTATGGGACGTGTGCTCGATCTAGTCTTTAAGGCAAGGAGAGGATAGGAGAACACCAGAATATCTGGTTTATATACCCTATAAAAACATCTCAACTTGACAAGAAAACCTCAGTAGCACAAGTTATATAAAAAAACCAAATGAACCATTAAGCTTATTTATTTAAACAAAATAAATGGAAGTAACTAATTTTTTATTTTTTTATAGCTAAGTACAAAATAGAAATGCAGAAAGTAAATGCTCTCTTTTAATGAGCTTATTTTCCTACTCTAAGCATGATATAAAAAGGGTTAAGTGTAATCAGAAATCTAATGTAACCACCTAATCATTTTATTAACATAAAAAAAATTCCTTGTCTTTGATTACCAGCCAAAGTAAGGATACTTTATTTAGAAAATGCAAACCTACGTGATGATTCAGAAAGGGTGGGATGGATGGGAAATCATAGGCATGAATAAAGTCATTAAATTTCTTCCCAAACTGGTATGTGCCCACACAGGCTGCTTCTATCCATGACTAGATAGGACTGATATACCAATCAGCATGATGAGGTAGACTGCCTATATCATCAAGGCTTACCGAATGATGACTCATTGTATAAGCACCAAGCTGCTCCAAATCATAAGGAAACTCTAAATGCGAAGAATATGCCTGAGACTGATATTCCACTAACTGCATCATATCTGACTTTTCACAACACTGCTTCTCAATGTCTTCATTACTGGTACCCTTGTGTGGCTCTACATGATATGACTCTAAATTATCACATGAAAATTTTGAATGCCCCTCTTCCATACTAAGATTTTCCCAGGTATCTAGATCCATGCTCCCCTCTATGGATGTATCATAGATTGGACTTCTACAAATTTTTGAATAGACACTTCCCTTGCTGGACAGGTAATGGATGGGGTTCTCAATAAGATTTTCACAAGTTGGATTATCTATGAAATTCCAATAGTCATCACTCCCATCTATGTTGGATATGAGAGAGTCTTCCTTGCTAGTATCACATCCTAAGATATAAGTACCCTCCTCCTGCTCATATTGAATCATCCTTCAAAGTTTTGGTTTCAAAGATATTATGAGAATTTAAACTTTCCAAAACTTCATCCCTAAGTGATGAACAAAGAGGAGTATCATCATACACATCATAAAATTCTTCATAAGTGTTGATCTCTGTAATGGTTTCCTCATGAGGGATTTCTAGACAAGCATTGCAACAATCTTGATAAAATCTCAAATCTTCAATGTTTTCATTTATAGTGACATGAGGAGAGTCTTTAACAATGTGTTCAATCATGGGTTCCTTGTGAAGCTCTTCAACATGATTTTCATGGATGTTCCCATCTTCAGAATCTTGCTGTGTAATGAGATATATCTTCGTTAGAATAATCAACCCATAGCTAGCTACCTTAGACATTAATTTCATTATTTTTGTCTTATTTGCCTAGTTCATGTGTCCCACCTTGTGCAAGTTGTCATTTACCTATCCATAGTGGTCAAACTTGCCTTATTTGACTCATGTAGTGCTTGGGAAACCTCAAGTAATCAAATCTACTTTATTCCTGGCCTCCTAAGTTCCCTTCTGCTTTTTCTGCTTTATTCCCTGCTTTTTCAGTGTTTTAAGGCAAATGGAAAAGCTTGACTAGGTGAGGTTGACTAGTTTTTTGTCCTACATATCCTCCACTCTTTTCTCCTTGTAAAAGCATGTATGAGTTTTCATTCCATCACTCTTTATCTTGCCTTAGTGATTTTTCCAATTCGTGAGCTCCATGACTGATTTGGGATCAGCTTTTTGCACCTATGGGGGATTTGCTTAATTTTAGTAAGCCTGCTTTATGCTATATTCGAATTGCTCCTCATGCATTCAAATCCCTTATGTAATTATTTAATGATGCAACCTATTATGTTACAGGGTTGGATATTGTACACTTATTCAATACAGTTTAGTGTTCAACTCATTATTCAGTCTCTTTTGTGAGTGATTTTGCATGTTCAATTGATAATTGTTGTGAGTAAAATTAATCTATCACTGGGTTCAATTTCCACATGGTATAAGAGCCATTGTAGATCAATTTCTCTCCTTTAAATTTGTTTTGCAGGTTCGACATCAGTGACTGGGAGCCTTCTACTGACAGCCGGGACAATTTCTAAGCTATGGATCAATCTCAGAAGATCATCTTGACTCCTTTAAATTTATTTGAATGGAAAGTAGAGATGGAGATACCATTGAGAGCGAAAGGCCTCTATAGGGTGACTATGGCAATATAAGTAGATCCCAATGCAGCTACAGAGAAGATTAAATGGCACAACAGGAGGGATGATACCTATGGTCTCCTGTGTCTGAGTATTTCCAGAGACCTCCTTTTCCATCTTGATGGATTGACATCACCGAATGAAGTATGGGAGAAGATTACTGATCTTTTTGGAAATACATATGAGATGAGGGGACATCAAATCGAAAATGAAATGATCTCCCTGAGTCCCAATAGCTTTGAATATCTACAACTCTATTTCTCCAAGTTCAAAGCACTTGTTTTGCAGCTAAAACAGTGTGGGATCGAAAAGAAGGATGATCAGCTGGTCTTGGCCATTCTCTCAAAGCTTGGCCCTGACTATTCAGTGTTTGTTTTGATCTTCTATGCCAAAAAACTGATAGCTCGAACCTGGAAGATGCCTAGCCTTGCAGATTTCATGGAATCTCTCACACAAGAACAAGACAAGCTGGTGATGATGGGAACCATCAAACCATCCAAAGATCAAGATCTGATTGCTGGAGATTCGGGGGTGGATTAAAAAATAAAAAATAAAGCTAAAAATCCACCTGAGAAAAAGAGAGACAAGAACAAATCTCCAGAGGAGCCACAAGGTTCCAAGAAGAATAACCAGAAGAAGCAAAACAAAGGAGAAATGAGCAAGTGCGCATACTGCAATAAGGGAAATCACACTGAAATCTCTTGTATGAAGAAGCAAATAGACATGCTGACCCAACTCCTGGAGAAGAATGGCATATCCCTTCTAGATATCTCAAAGAAGAGAGAAGGAGGATCAAGTTCAGATGATAGAGAGAGAGTTCATGCATTGGTTGCTGGCACATCAAGCTCACCCAGTTTTATCATTGATTCTGGAGCTTCAAGACACATGGTTTCGACCAAGGAGGCATTTTCCTCACTTGACATGTCGAAGGGACCACCTATAGTACTGGGAGATGACTCTCTCACTGAAATTTTGGGCAAAGGGAGGATTGATCTTGATCATGGTCAGTTCAGCAATGTGTTGGATGTGCCTGGTCTTGCCTCCAACCTCTTGTCAATGTACCAGATGACTCACACTGGGTCTCCTAAGAAGGTCATATTCTCCCCTGATGAAGTTGAGATCACAGAGATCTCAAGTGGTAAATTCATTGCAAAAGGAGTTGTGAATCATGCTCAGAAGGTTTACATGTTCTCACACTTCCTACCCTACTCAAACCCCTCTGCTCTTCTAATCCATGCTAATGAAGCAAGCAAGCTTTGGCATGAAATATTTGGCCACCTAAATTACAAGTATCTTTTTGATCTTAGTTAAAAAGAGATGGTCATAGGGTTTCCCAAGATAAAATTTTCCAGAGTCTGCCAAGGTTGTATCCTAGGAAAACACCCAGAGCATAAATTTGAGAGAGCTAGTCATGAGAGAACCTCTGCACCCCTTGAGCTGAACCACAGTGATGTTGCTGGCCCATTACCTCATATGTCCATGATTCAGGCCAAATATGCATTGAATTTCATAGATGACTTTTCCAGGTATTGCTGGGTTTACTTCCTGAAATACAAGTCTGAAGTTTTTGGCCTCTTCAAAGTCTTTAAGGCTTTGGTTGAAAACCAGTCTGGGAGGAAACTCAAGGTCTTCAAATCTGAAAATGGTGGTGAGTATATCAAGTCTGAGTTTATTAATTATTGTGTAGATGCAGGTATTCATATGCAACATTCTATCCCTTACACACCACAGCAAAATGGTGTTGCTGAGAGGAAGAACAGATCACTGAAGGAGATGGCAACATGCATGATGGAGGCCCAAAATTTTCCACCAAAGTACTGGGCTGAAGCTATCAACTGTGCAGCCTATATCTAGAATAGGGTGCCTCATAAACATCTTTAATATATGACTCCTTTTGAAGCATGGAGTGGGCACAAGCCAGATGTGACCCATTTTAGGATTTTTGGCTCAAGGGCTTGGGCTAGAATTCCAACAGAAAAGAGAAAGGCTTTGTAGCCCCAAATACGAGAGTGTCTATTTGTTGGATACTATAAAGATTCAAAAGGGTACAAACTGATAAATTTGAGCACAAATAAATCCTTCATCGAAAGGTGTGTTCAGTTTCAAGAAGAACCCCTTGCAGCAGTGGAAGTTGGAGAAGCCTCTTCACCACCTGAACCTCTGAAAGTAAGTGAAGAGTTTGTTGAACATGCTGATTCTGATTTTTCTGATGGAGATGAGTTTATTGCAGACACTAACAGCCCTACAAGGCCAAAATGGGAATCCAAGACACTACATGCAACAGGAGAGCTAGTTGGGGATCCCAATGACCCAAGGAGGACTAGATCTCAATTTGAGAGTGGTCTGTGCATGAAGGATCCTATGTTTGCTGATAAATGCTACTTGTTGGTGGAATCTGATCCTTAAACATATGAATAACAATTAGGATATCCAAGATGGCAAGCTTCCATGAAGGAATATTTCAGCTCACTCCAGAAGAGCAACACATGGGAGCTAGTGGATCTTCCCCCAGGGAGGAAGTTAGTTCAGTGTAAGTGGGTCTACAAGACCAAATTTTCTGATGATGGTTTACCAATGAAGTACAAGTCCATATTGGTATCCAAGGCATACTCACAGGTTCATGGGATAGATTACAATGAGACCTTTTCCCCAGTGGCAAAGATGGATTCCATCAGGCTAGCCCTAGCCATTGCAGCCTCAAAGCAATGG
>LPNX010865830.1:91730-124295 GCA_001517045.1 Pseudotsuga menziesii
TTTACTGAACAAATTCGGAATGAAGGATTACAAAGCAAGGAAAACTCCTTTCCTTTCAGGAGTGAAGCTAGAAGAAGCTAATTCTTCACCTATGGTAAACAATACACTGTATAGGCAATTGATTGGATGTTTGTTGTATCTGACACATACTAGACATGATATTTCTTATGCAGTAAGTGTGGATTCTAGATACATGGATCAGCCTCATGAGATCCATTGGAAAGCATCCAAAAGGATCCTTAACTTTGTTCAGGGAACAAGGACACATGGGATCTTCTATAAAGAAAAATCTGATCTTGATTTGATTGGATTTACTGACAATGATTGGGCAGGTGATAGCACATATAGAAATTCCACATCAGGATATGTGTTCATGCTTGCATAAGGGCCAATCAGCTGGTCAAGCAAGAAACAGAGTGCCATTGCACTCTCATTTACAGAAGCAGAGTACAGAGGAGTTGTTAATGCAGCAACTCAATGTTTATGGTTGCAGGGATTACTTGGAGAGTGTGGATTTGAATCAGAGTACTCAACTACCATCTACTATGATAACCAGACTACCATTCAAATCTGTAAAGATCCAGTTCAGAAGTAGAGAACCAAACACATTGAGATCCATATGCACTACATCAGAGAGCTTGTCCATGATGGCACCATTCACCTACTCTTCTGTTCATCTTCAGAACAAGTAGTTGATATCTTCACCAAAGAATTTTTTGAGAATACCTTCAGCAATATCAAATCACTGCTGGGGATTGCTGATCATGCTGTGAAGCATGAGTGAAGACAAGATTTCCAAATTTTGTTTTACAGTCCATGTTTAAGGGAGGATTTTTCCATGTGGTTTTTGGGTCTTTCCTTGGTTGTATGGAGATGCAGTATGTAAAGGGTGACTAAGCCTTGTTTCTAGGCCCTATATTTTTCTGATATATTAATCATAAGTCAGGATTAAGGGGGGGTGTTAGAATAATCAACCCATAGTTAGCTACCTTAGACATTAATTTCATTATTTTTGTCTTATTTGCCTAGTTCATGTGTCCCACCTTGTGCAAGTTGTCATTTACCTATCCATAGTGGTCAAAATTTCCTTATTTGACTCATGTAGCACTTGGGAAACCTCAAGGAATCAAATCTACTTTATTCCTAGCCTCCTAAGCGCCCTTCTGCTTTTTCTACTTTATTCCCTGCTTTTTCAGTGTTTTAAGGCAAATGGAAAAGCTTGACTAGGTGAGGTTGATTAGTTTTTTGTCCTACACATCCTCCACTCTTTTCTCCTTGTAAAATCATGTATTAGTTGTCATTCCATCACTCTTTAGCTTGCCTAAGTGCTTTTTCCAATTTGTGAGATCCATGACTAATTTGGGATCAGCTTTTTGCACCTATGGGGGATTTGCTTAATTTTAGTAAGCCTGCTTTATGCTAGATTCGAATTGCTCCTCGTGCATTCAAATCCCTTATGTAATTATTTAATGATGCAACCTATTATGTTACAGGGTTGGATATTGTACACTTATTCAATACAGTTTAGTGTTCAGCTCATTATTCAGTCTCTTTTGTGAGTGATTTTGCATGTTCAATTGATTATTGTTGTGAGTAAAATTAATCTATCACTAGGTTCAATTTCCACAATCTTATATTCTTTAAAAAGATTCTTAATTTCTTCCTTTCTTAAATAATTACTATGATTATCTTTGATGGGATTATCATGGATCTCCTCTTCACTTAAATGTTCAAGAAGTGATTCCAAGTCTTCAATACTTTATATCATGGAAAAAGGTCCATGATATGTTTCCATGTGATACTCTATCCCAGATAGGTAGAAGGTAAAGATGTTTTCAAGGAACTTTTTCAAACCATTCATACTACCCCTACGATCATGCCACTACTCTAAAAACATCCAAAGGAAGCTTGGAAATGAGGTTATACATTTATTAGGAAGGCTTTGATAGAACCAACAACAGGCCTCACCCTAAAAAGTACCAGCAAACATTTCCATCATATTGTCTTCATGAAGCACATTGGAGTCAGCCATCAACTGAAGGAAATATTTGACATGCCAGATGGCCGAATCACCATAATTTCCATGAAATACTGGAAGCCATTTATATGCATCCCCCACACCATCACAACAATTAGGAAAACCTGGGATGTTTGAGAAATGAATAGGCTAAAAAATTCTGGTTATCTGGGCACCATACTGCTCCCTTAATTCATCCATATCAAAAATTAATAGTATGCATTTGATATAATCATTAAACCTTGTACTGAATAGGTGGAGCTATCAAGTGATGAGCTTTAAAGGTTTTAATATGTCACATGGGCTCATCTACACACAACAAAACTTCACAAGTTTATGAGATAACAGGGTTTTTATCCCTTCAATGGAGTCGCCATGTGAGATTTAAAATATACATTTAAGAACTCTAACAAAAATTACTTTTTGCTTTTCTTTGTAAAAGTAAAGATTGAAAAAAGTCACTGGAGTTGCTAGATGAAAATTAAAGATCTACTCTAAGAATTCATCAAACAAAGCAAAAACAAAAAAGAAGAAAAAAAAAGTCGTACTCCGGTAATAAAAAGATTTATGCCCGGCAACAGGGCCAAAAAGTGTTTCCGCCTTTCACACACTTGGGTTACGTGGCATAAATAATCAAGGTACTCAGTGTGTCCTTGGGTGAAAGTCTCGAGTCAAGGTTGTCACCTTGTTCTTGACTCCTTCATTCAGGCTAACTCCTAATGAAGCCAAGGGGGGTAGACCCTATTAAGTTACTAAGGCTAATTACTTAGTGTGATGGTGTTATATTGATTAAGTTGTTTAGGAATTTTGAAATTAACCAGTGGAAACAAAAGATAACAATATGCAAGATTTAAAGCATATAAGCACAGTAATGACACTCAATATATATATATATATATAATCAAAAGAAATGATCAAAGTAAATCACCAGTGCCTTAAATGGAGCAATAGAGAAAAAAATGTGCTTGCATGCGCTTGAAATAATGTTTTGCAAATGTCTCTTAGTAGATTTTAAATTAATGTGGAATGTAAATGAATTAAATTAGGCGACAAGGGGACTCCAAATATACTCGAGGGGTACTTGGAGTATGTCCAAAAGTGAACTTTCACGGCTACCCGCAAGGTGGTTTGTGGGCTGGAACGGAGTCTCGAAGACTATTGTTCATAATGCACCCTTTAGGGTGTGACAGAGATCAGTGCCTCGAGGTCACTTTCTAGTTGTTCCCACTCCTTTGGGTATTTTACCATTGTTTACAGTTCGTTCGAGGCGTTGGATTTTTGCCTGATGGTTTGTCAATTTGGAAGGTGAAGACTAATTAATCTAGTCACTCAAGTGCTTTTGATGCAGCTTGACTGATCGGATGAACCGCATCCAAGTACAGAGCATACACACTGGAGTCTTTGTTATTTTTAGAAAATTTTAAAAGAGGTGTTATTAAAAAGAAAACCCTCCAGGAACCTCTTTCGGTACAAGTGGACCTTAATCAGGGAATCAAGGAAGGGTTTATTTTATTATTATTATTAAAAAAATTAATTATAGCAGATAAAGCATAACCAAATAAGCAAACCACAATTTTCTAATTAGACTACGAGGACCCTTTCGTCACCTTTCGGCTCAAAAGGAGGCTCATGGGGTAAGTATTAAAATTAATTTGAAACCACCATATATGGAATATGACAATGATTATAAGTCATATTATACTAACCCTTCATATTATAACTACACTATATTTAAAAAAGATGAAAAAATGTAAAAAATGACATGGACGCGAATCCCCCCAGGGGGATGGTGAATAGGCTCGAAAGAGCCTATTTGAAGAGATTTTTATTTTTATTAGAATAAATTACAATATCATAAAACTGAAATTAGGGCCACTTGGTCCTTATATGGAATGATACCAAAGGTTTACAAATTGCAAAAATTTGAAATTTTGGGAAGACGGAGACCCCCTTGGGGGTTTCGAATGGTCCAAAAATTCTTTCCAGACAGTCCCTCCTCATATTTTATGTTACACCTACTAAAAACCAGAAATATAATCAAATTTAAATATTCCAAAAAGTACTTTGAAAGTACTTTTGGATGAACAAACGTTTTACCCAAAAATTCTAAGTTAAAGCTAGTTTTTAAAGAAGCAGAAAAGGAACCAAGGAAAGGGAGATTTCCTTGGGATATTGGCATGATTTGGGGGAATCCAATATGAATCACTTACATTGATAAATATAAATTTTTATACTATAAGGAAACAACCATACATTCAACAAGCTTTAGATCTACTTTCACAGCCTTGAAAAATGACAATTTTTCCTAAAACTAGATCTAGAATGCTTGTAAATTTTCTTTTAGGAATGAAATCTAGTTTATGAGATTTAAGGAAGAAATATATATGGAAAATAAACATTGAAATTGATAGATCTAAAAAATTTTAAATCTGCAAACAAGTAACCAAACTGATTCTAGAAAAATTTGAAGGAGGAAGAGGAAAAGAAGAGCATTTTTGCTGGAAGCCTTGAAGATAAACCGTGGAGCTTTCTGGTGGAATGTCGAGGGACTATCCTTTGAATGGGTTTGGAGAGAGTGAAGAAGCAAACTATATCAGAATCCTCTCCAAGCTAGGAACCTGCAACTGAATCCAAAGACTTGCCAAAATACTTGTGAGATCCGGCTAATACATACATAGAGATTTCAGAATAACATGCATATAAACTTATAAAACATGTTGAATCTAGATCTCTAAACATGCATAAAAAAGGAAAGATATGGAAAATAAAATTATTAAAAAATCCTTTCGTATCAAGATTATAATAAAATTATTATCAATCTTAGCAATGAATCCACAAACAATCAACAAATTATGAACATAGATACATGTTACCTCAGTGAAACCTGGCAATGCTCATCCACACATACAATGACATGACACCATCTTTCCTCCAAAGATTCACTTTATTCCAATAGAAATAAAATTACACAGTATTACAATAGCAATGGCTCCTCAATCCAACTCTTACTAACTCATAAAGGAGGCAGCCATGCTTTATTTATACACAAAATTGAAACCCCGACCCAAAGGGGGTGCAAATCCCAAGGAGATAGACCACTGCAACTAAGGGAGAGTCCATCAATGCCTAATATGAAGCCAAAATGAGCTTCTACTGAGTCTGAATGTCAATTGGGGGGTTGATTGAGCTGACACATCGACCTATTGAGTGAATCATCAACCACAAAGCTCCCAAAATATCCCACACATGTGGAGAGAGAGAGGGTGCAATTCCCCATAAAGGAAGCTGAAGTTCAACTCTGGATCCACCTAGATCACCTCCTTCAGTCAAGGATTTGTTAGATCCAGTCAATCTGGTGCCTATGAGACTAATTTCAATCAAATCAGTTAATAATCCATTGATCTAGGATTTTGGATTTGCTCCATTATTCATCAATTTATTAATTAAAATAATCAATAATTGATTTTTTTAGGATTTTTGACCTGAGTGATGGAAAATCACTCAAAACTAGGAAAAAGTGGGTCTATAGGTTTATTGGGTGCTCTTAGCTTGAAAATTAGCACCTACATTACTGAATATGACTTCCGAGCCCACTTTTATTACAAAACCATTTTTTCCAATTAAACTATTAAAAAATAGCCTAAGTTTTGGAAAAACTAAATTTTAATAAAAAACACTGAAAAAAATTAAAAAATGAAAAAACCTTAAAAAAATAAGGGGACTTAGAGATATTCATATGACTTGACCATAATGCCTAACATGTTTATACATTGACACATAGACTCTAATAACCTCAATAGGCCTAAATTCCAAGCTGATCACCCCAACTTAGGAGGTATTGAGTGAAAAACTCAGAAATTATCAGTCGTTTATTCAACAACAAATAATAACCAAGGGACAAAACACCCTGGGCTGATCGGATTGACAAATGAGGTCTAGGATACTTATTATTTTATAGACATTATCATTCTAGAACATTTATTACAACTCCCCCAAGGGGGTATGAACATGTGATATAGTACAACAAAGTTTCCTAGAAGCAAGACTAAAGGTCTTCTGAAGTCCGAACAAGTTATCCTTTTCCGATCCACGAGGCTCACTTGGTAAAAAATCACTAAGTACAACTTAGGTGTTAACATCGCTCAATATTTAGCTCTTTTGGGAGTTTTATCCCCTATGATAGCTATTTTGGCTCTTTTTAGGGGTTTTTAATCCTTTTTTCATATTTTTAAGCCTTCTTGAGGGTGTGGGGGTCAAATGGGGTCAAATGAGGGTCATGCATGGATGTCCTTGGGTGGTGTAGGTCATGTAGAGCTTAGTGAGGGATTTTTTTGGTTAACAGATTGCCCCCTGATGTGTTAGGGCAGGAGCTCATAGTATGACTGACGGACATCATAGGATTTTCTTGAGGAGAGGTGGTGCTTCTTGGGCTGGGGCATGGTGGATTTTGGTTTTTGTATTAATATGGTTCCCATCAATAGGTGAGATACAAATAATTTGTGACATTTATATGGATGAGGTAGGCATCCCCATGCTCGTATCGATGTCAAAAGAATAATGTGATCTAAGCTCTATAATACAAGAGCTGGTCATGTACAATTGTTGTTACAATAGTGGTTGCCTCAATGAGAGGCTGAATACAATACTAATATGAAGAACTTCTACATTGGACCCATGGAATGCTATATCTTCATGACTGATGATTTGCTGAATCTGGAATGGTAAATAGTTTACTGACAAAGAGTCAGAGTCTCTCTGGTATGAGTATGTTGCATCAATCATAAATCTATATAGAAGCACTGCTAGGGCTTCTGAACATTGTCTCCAATGCAACCCAAAAATCACAAGGGACATGAATTTGTTGGGGTCCCTCAAATAGACTCATAAATGTGCTAGATTCAGGTGACATCCAGGTTCTTCAACCAAATACTGCATGGACCAATACCCTGTATGAATCTCAACAATGCGATGATGTAGCTGGAGTTGAGCACGTGAGAAACAACCATCCCTAGAGCCATCAAGGACTCCTCTCAAGTGGTCCAAGAAACTCATCAATGAGGTTAATGAAACCAAGATACGGGGACCTCTAGGTCTATCCTATGGAATACATGTGTTGTCATCGACAGAGGGAGACTTGCCCCTGGTCAAGGAAATGGTGTTTCCTTGACCAAAAGTGCGAGGGAGATAACCAAAAGGTGTGAAACAATCTGAGGACTGACCCACTGAATGGGGGGTGGGAGGAAAGGAGTTGCACAGGGGCAGAGGGAGTGTAGTAGAATTAAACTTCCTTTGTTCAAAGTATGACGGTAGGGTAGACCGGGCAACAAATGAAACTAACTCATGGGAAAGGGATCATAGCTGTAATACCGGGAATGTAACTGCAGATGGGAAATACGTGGGGAAGGTAGACACTTTTAATATTGATGGGATCCAAGGAAGACACATCGCATAGTACTCTAAACAAAGGCGACCGTGGGAATGCTACCAAATCGTTATCTATGGTGTGGTGTCTACAGACACCATTGTTGTATGATCTCCTAGATTTTTGGCAAGCCCAAGAAAGTAAATGCTCAATGGTGCTTTCAATTTTAGAGAGTCTGAAAACATGAAGAATACTCCAATGGTGGATATTTTCTATTTGTAGTGTCCTGTTCTAGAAAAATGATAAAAGTATACACAAGACATCTCATCCATACTTTAGGGGATGAGAGACTTCTTTACCGTTGGTAGTCCAGTCAGGTCAGGAAAGGTTAAACCTATACTGACTGGACAGTCATTCAGATTCTTTTACATGCATGAACAAAACCAAGTTTTCTTGGCAATATTTTCTTGATGAGAAGGCTGGAAAAGAGCTTAAAAATAACCCATGGTGATGTTTTTCATAAATTTCGGCCCCTCTGCTCGAGAAAGTATAAAAGTATGCAGAGGGGAATGGCCTTGTCTTGAATGTGCCAAGGTGGTCCTTTTCATTTGATGGTATACATGGTTTGCAAAAGGAGATAAACAAGATGATGTAGATGCCCTTTCCTATACTTTAATGAGCGGGAAAGGAAGAAGTTGTGCTTGGCAATCTTTTCATTCTTTTAGGAGTCAGAAAAGAGCTTAAAATGAACTCTACTATGGTCAACCTATTATGGTGGCACAGGTGGTTCCCCATGTCGGGACAATGGACAATGGTCCAAATGTCATCCATGCAGTATGGATGGAGCAAGTGTTTCTTAAATATATCAATACATGCACGGGATAGATTGTGGTAGAGGCATAGGAGTCGGTGTGGCAGAGGCATGCAAACTGAGGTGTGTCTTAGACAGAGGTCAAGAGAGTTGTGTGTGAGTTGTGGTGGATGGACTTGACTAAATATGGTGTGAGTGTAAGTTTGGAGGCAGTCATATGCTGAATGCATCCAAAGGAAATGATCCATCCTCTAGACGATGGCCTGGGGATGCGCATAAGGTGCAGTGGATGATTTATATAGCTATATGATAAAATAAAATGATGTGCCTTATGGGTGGTGGCCCAAGAACCCACATGAGTGGCAATAGGAAAGTGTGATGCAAGTACAGGTCCAAATACACTTGTATCACCATGATGTGGCTCATAAATCGATGTAAATTCCAGGAGGTGGTCCCAAAAATTACTTATTAAACATGAGACGATGGTCTCATTAGAATATAAAGGACAAAATTTGAGCCCAGAGGTGTGAGAGGTGTCTTGAATAGGTTCTGGGTGACTTTGGCTTAGCAGCTAATGGTGCTGCCCCTGACTTGTGGTAATGTTGGCCTCTCAACAATATCCCTTTCCAAGCTGCAAAGGAAAGGGAACCCACCAGTAAAATTTTGAAAAATTCTGAATTTCTGTAGCTTTTAGCTACAGATTTATCATACAAGACTTTTTCTTTGGTGTTTTTCATTATTCTTTTTTGGTTTTGATTTTGTAATTATTTTCTTTTGATTTTTGTAAATAAATTTTTTATCATTGAAAAGATAAAAATTTCAAAAAAAAAAAAATGTCTCAACCAAAGGATGATCAGTCCTTCATTCAAGATTGGTAGACCCTGCACAACACAATCACAAGCTTAATAAGAGAGATTTGAATAATGAAACCGAACAGATAAAGGAAGTCAAATCATAGATGTATATCCAACAATTATGATAAAGTATTGTATCATTTTCTCGCCAAAGTTTAATTGAGGACTAAGATGATGACTAAAAACACTATGAATACTTTACCATTTTATCCTCGCCCTATTGTCTTGACATTCCTTTTATTTATCCTTTGGTTCCTTGATATTATGGATTTTTTTTATTTTTATTTCGATTTGTTTTAATTGCTTGATATATGGATTCTTGTTTCAATGGCTATTTCTTATGATTATTTGACATGGTTTAAACTTAGGAAATTTAACTCATCCATATTTTCATAAAGAGATGATCTCCATAGCTGATCGACATATGAGTTTCATTTTGCGTGACATCTACTATCTCCTTGCAATTATTATTTGACATGACTGAACTCTAAGAGATGGGATTCATATAAATCTTCATTATGAAGTTGTCACGTTAGAAATTGATCAACTGCCACCTGCTCTCAAACAATGAGTGTACTTAATGGAGTCATCGTACTCACAAGTACTCGTATCATAACTTCTGGGCAGGAAGGGATGATTCTTGATAAGCCCATTTCATGTCAATTCATTGCTTTGAGTATGGCTTAGTCCTCATAATTTTGAGTATTGCTGATTATAGGGTTTTGTTTTCCCCTGATCTATGTTTCGAACAAGGGTTAGGGTTTTTACTCGTTTGTTCCTGATGCCACGAACCCTGTACATTTTTCAGAAAACTATGTGACATTGCATGACTTCTGTTGAGTTTAAAGATTATGGTAAGCGGAATCTCTGACCAGGGTTTAGCTCAGTCCATTTCTCATTTTTTGTATTCAGACCAGTAAAGCTTTTTCTCTGTCAATTATTTGTGCTCTGAGCACAAACAACGTTCTCATTACTTCATTTGCTGGTTATGGGTTCTGCTTGTCAATTTATTATCCCACTACGTTGCAAGTCAATATCAGCTTCCCAACTTAACGTTTATCCACATAACGCAATGAAAGTTTTAAGGCTTATGCTTTTGTGAATCTCCTTTAGAGAATGCATTTCTTCGTTTTTGGGCATGCATGATTTTAGAGTTTCATGGTCTTAATTCAGCAGTAACTTCGAAACAATCTTGGACACAAGGGTCGCACTATATGTGACAAGATGAAGATTACACGTTTATAATGGAAGCAAGTGTCCTTGGAAAAGATTAAAGTTGAAATAATGTGATCATGAACAGACTATTTGCTACTAATTATGATTGTCGTTCTCTGAGAGCATTTGCAATTATTCTTGTTGGTCATTCTGAGTAAATGCAAAATTTGTTCCATATCCTTATATTTAGTGTTTCTTGGACTTGAAAAATCATGATGTATTTAAGTTTGAATTCCATATTCATATTAGAGATCTGATTGGTCTGTTGTTCTTGTCGATCTAGGTGATAGTACAATCACTGGTGGCACTGCTGGCAAAACTAGTTGTGCAGATCGGCCAAGTCAAAAAGCAATGTTTTCTACTGATTATGATCTTACATTTATACCCAGTATATGTGCCTTGTTAGTTTTTGACAGGGGAAACTGGATGATTCGTCAAATTAAATTGCCATCTGGTGACTATGTTCAACACTCCGGATTGGGAATACAAATACATTGGGTAACACCAATCATAGCATCTCGGGTTTCGTTCTTGCTTGGGCTGCTCGTCATGGTCTTTTCGCAACCCTACATTGCAGCTCATACAAGAAGGTTGTGGTATTCAAGTTCAAATGTGGGCTTGGAATCAATTCCTAATAATCGTGGTCAAACAAGTGATGATGAGTTGTTTTGTCATGTTAAACACAATTGCTAAAACATGGCCACCTGGATTTTTAAGATCAATAATGGTGAAAGTTCATTTTTTATTTGGTGTTCATTTTGGAGGAAGGAGGAATCAAACGCCTATCCTAAGGCAAAGTTTTTATCAATCGGCATCTCTATTGGATGTTGATATTGCGACTCAGAACACACCAAGGGAGAAACAATCGTATGGTAATCCTGAGCAAGAGTTGATTGGTTTTGACTCATTATTGGATGCATCTATTTATGGGAGTCTTGGTCCCTTGGAACAGAAACAAGCAATAGAAAATGAGTTTCAGAAACCACAAAATACATTTTCTGTATCTAAAAAACTAGAAGAGCTCACTCTAGGCATTCTAGGAATTCACCTGGCGATTTGGTTCGAAAAAATTGATAACAATGAATTTCTGGTTAATTCGAGGATTATAAAGATGAGGATCGTGTGGAGCATTCGTGGCTGGATTGGTGGAAGCAATTGTGATTCATATGGAGTATCTCTGAAGAATTGTGAAGCAACCAGATGAAGTTGTTTTAAATTGTGGATATATCGTCCTCCAGCTGTCACCAATCTACTAGTTTCTTCATCATTTTTGGTTTATCATTATAGTCTGAATCTTTTCGATTTCAGAATATCGTAAAGTATGAAGAAAATGACAATTTCATTTGTCATTTTTCTTTCTTTAGTTGAAGTTGGTTAAGATTATAATAGTATAGATCCTTGTTTTCTAGAATGATCTCTATACGAGATGGAATGTATTTAAGGATACACGGTTTACTGTAAAAGAGGGGGGTCGATGGTTGGGGAAAGGGAGCAGGAAGGATCACTTCATCCTTTTCTGTAGCTAAAGACAATTTCTTGTTAGCAGTTGCAGCATCCTTTGACTGGAGATATTTATAAGTATATTTACAGTATTTTTACTTTGGGGATGTACTTATAGTATCATATGATCTTGTTATTTCTTTTTGCAGTCTTTATGTTTTGTCACTTTTCTTTGAGGAAATGTGCAAATGCATCATGTTAAATTGTCGATCTACGCTGGTTTTACTTGCAAATTCATGTCATGTAGTAAATTTGATGTTATCATTATAATACATGTGATATACTAGTTCTGTGTGTTATCTTGTTACTTTTCATAATTTTTTCTGAATGCTTTCAGGATTGTCTGCATAGTATCATTATTTGCAAGTTGATTCCAGGGTTAATATCATCATGCTCTTAATCAGGATAGGATATTTGGGATATTTAAGTGGTATTTTTTATTTAATTTATAGAAACTATATTGAATCAAATTTTTACATTTACATTCTGCCAAGTTATCTTTCAATCTTATTATGAATGTACATGTGTCTATAGTGTAATTTATGTAATTGGTTGAGTTTGTTAATATTTTCTTAACTATTATTCTTGTACTCATAGATTAATTGGTTTAACTAGATTAATTTTTAGTTATCAGTTGTGTAACATATCAACTAACTTAATAATTATCTTTAATAGTTTTCTTTGTATATTCATAGGTGTAGTATAGATTTAGTTAACAAACATTAACTCTACTTTTTCCTTTGAGTCTCCTCTTGTAGCTGGGAGTAATTTAAGGGAAGGCAACAGGGCCTTAATCCCGTCAGAGACAACTATGTAACGACTGAGAGCAGCTTTGAAAGATTTTGGATCGGGTTGTTTCTTAGTTGACTAGTGTGCCAATTCGGCCTGTCGACAATGGCGCTAGAAGGAGGGTAGAGTAGATGACAATATAATCTACTGGAGTTATATCATTGATTAATGGCTTCTGTTATGATTTGGAGATGTTTTTCTCGAAAAATCATTGTTGATACTCCAGCAAGGATAGTTGATCTGAAAACAAGTTTAATGGTGAGAAAGTAACATCTGCATATGGACATGTTTTACAATTTATTGATCAATGTATCTTTCACAAGATTACTGATAAAGATGTCTTGTGCATATGTTTGACTCTCACTTTTGAAGGACGAATCAAGAAATGGTGTGAAACCTTTCCAGTAGCCTCTATCCATTCTTTTGAACATTTAATTAGTGAATTCTTAGTTTCTTTTGGGGATTATGATTTCATTAGTTTGACCACTGAATTAAAAAATTTAAGGAAAGACAAAGATGAATCAGTGGAAGACTTCATTAATAGATTTATTCATCTTTGTTATATGTTTCCTTCGAAAGATATTCCTTGTTTAAGTGAATGGTTTCATCATTTGATTCTTTCAAATGAACAATATTTAAAAGCTAATCAATCTGAATTTTTATCAAATGATTATTCACAGGTTGATTTAGTTTTTCATGAAAATCCTGAAAATTTAGAAGTGGAAGAAAACCAACCTTGTATGACAACGTTTTTCAATTTGACGGATATGGATTTTAAAGAACATGATACTTCAAATTATGATATGTTTATATCTTCATTGAATGAGAAAGAAGCTTATGAAGAAAATTGTCATGTTTTAAAATATACTACTTCTATTTCAGAAACAAAAGAAATTGAATCTAAAACTTCTAGTTTGGCTAAAGAGAGTCGAGATTCATCTTGTGGAGATCTTATCATTGCTCATTTTCTCAAGTCTCCATTAGTTCCCAATTCTTCTTATTCTAAAGAATCCAATGACTTTCTATCACATTTATATTCTTATGATGAACATAGCAAGGTCTCAGATAACTTGTTATGTTTAGATTTTTCTGTAGATCGTGTCTTGGATATTAATCAGTCTATCCTAGAAGAAGAAACCAAACCATCCATAGACTCATCTTTTGAAGAGGAACTATTCAATGAGAAGTCTTCTTGTGATAATCTTTCTTGTCCACGAAAAGAATTTCATTCTCTTAATGATTCAACTTATTTTTCTTTGTACCCTGATATTTTTAATCAAGAGGCAATACATAGTTCATATCCTTATGACTTTGATTTTACATTGTCACAATCTTATGCGGTACAATACAATCATGATTTGCATTTAGAAAATGAAGAAATTAATCTTTCTTCCCATGAAACATTTTCTCAATTATCTACATTGGAATTAGGAAATATTCAAACAAGAAGATTTGAAGAAGTCTCTTATAATTCATCGAAATTCTTAGATCAACAATCTTATTATGATCAGTCACTTGAGTTTGAAAATCAATATGAAATAGGTAAAGTCAATGTTGATCATCATCATATTAATAATTTACATCTTACAACAATTGATGATGATTTTCCACCTACTTTGTTGGATTTCTTTAGTTCATCTCAAGTTATTGATTATGAGGAATTTAATCCCTATCAAATTGATCAGGATATTAACCATAATGTGAAAAACACTCTTGGATCTGAATTTAAGAAAACTAAATCTGAATTTGATGAGTTTTTTAAACGCTGTGTTTGTTTGCAAGATGATATTCATGGGGAGAAAATTATACAGGAAGGATTGTTGAACTTTGAGTTTCTTTCACATGATTCTGTGCACAAAACTTTAGCACAAGACTGTCATGATATATCTCTCCCATTACCGTATTCTTTCGAACAATCCTATTTTATTAATCACACATATTATGATAGGATTGCAGATTGGCTCGACATATCTTTTCTTGCAAAGTTTCTGGAGAATGGTAAGGTTGCATTTACTTTTTTTTTTAAAAGTCAAAAGGGTAAGTCTGATTTGTTTATCTTTGGTTTCAAAATACTTCAATTCTTATTGCTAACTTTCATTTTGTTTGATTTTGCAGGATTGGAGTTATTATGATGGCTTCATTGGAAATATACTTTTACTTAATTTGTAAATATTTAATTAGTTTAAGCTAGTTTTAGATTTAGATTAATTTATGTTTGGTTCCCTTCAATAAATGCAGGTATGAAGATAACATAAATATTGAAGCTGAAAATGAGACAGCCACGAACATATGCAGGGATGTATTCCTTACCCTCTCTCATTTTTTGTTTTTCTTTACATTCATTTTCAAAACATTCATGTCCCAGTCATATTCTTAATTGCAAAATTATAAAACTTTATCATGAAATGTCTTGGATGAAATTTAAAAACTTTTTGATCTCATAACTGCAAAACTTTAGTTGATCTTGTAGAAGTCTTCTTTCTTTCTTTTTAAATAAAGACCTTCTTAAATCAAATTTCTCACGATTTATTTATAAAAAAAAAAAAAACACTGTCATCACTAAATTTTCTTTAAGTTAGTTGTATAGTTGAGAGACTTTGATTTACATTTGGTCCTGGTTAATTGCAGACACTGGGAGGTGATTCTGAACCTATCCAGTGAATGATCAAATTCTGAAAACTTACTTTCAGTAACCTGCTGAAAGTAAACTTTTGTAAATACTGTATATATTGTATTTTTGTAAATTTTTTATTGATTGATTCTCTTTTATTTTCTGCTGAATTTTTACTTTTGATTTTTTCAGAACCAGAAAAATCTTTAAATTTTGGGAAGCTGGCTCTGTCACAAGCTCAGAATCTGATTGCAAAAGACAGTCAAGCTGTTAGAAAACTGTCTTCATTTCAGATTTGAAAAATTTGCACAAGAAACTGAAACTGTTGTAAAAGAAAATAAGAACACTAGGCAAAGACTGAGATTGTGTTTTATTTATTTTATTATTATCCTTAGATTTTGCTGAAATTGATATATCATGAATTCATCCTTACTAGGAATATCATTACTCAGTTAGAAATCAGCCTTGGGAAAACAATTGAAAGTCAAATACGAAACCAGTAATCTCTAGCTCCTTTACGCTATCCTACTCGTAAAGAGTTTCCAGATACGTTCCCCCATTATAAGATGCAGATCTTTAAATAGATAAGCACTCAATATTTTGGGTATGAAACCTTCTTTAATTTATTTGTTCAGGGATATAAGCCATTCGGTAAAAAGGGTTAAAGAGACGTCCCTTTCGAGGCTATGGACGCCTGCTGGCTGGAGTGGCTCCGTCTATGACCAATTTGGATTCCAAATCATAAGTACTACATTTGTACAAAACTATAAGAATCCATAAGTCATCCCATACTCGTAAAGAGTTTCCAATGCTGCTTACCCTTAATAAATTCAAAAGTCCTAAATGCTCATATGTTGAAATTTTATCTTGGGACAAGAATGTTGGGATTGACGGTTAAAAGTTAACCCTTTCAAGGCTATGGACACCTGCTGGCTGAAGGGATAGAACTGTAGTATTGGGACTAAATCTATAAATGCTGGTTAGTTATCAGAAGTTCTTTGAATTCCCAGAGCTAATTTCTTTCCGAGTTTTGAATTTTCTGAAAAACTCTAAAATTCGTGCTATTTCTAAAAGTAATCTTTGGATAATCATAAAAAACTTGAAATCAAGCATAGTCTGACATTTAGTGTTATAAAAAAAGGCACAGTTTTCTGATTTCTGTATTAAAAAGCTTTAATCTGATTTGAAGGCAGTCTTTTCTTCTTGCTTCAAGATATCTGATCAGATGGTATGTTTGTATAGAGATAACTGCTTCGTCCCATGAGTTGCCATTTGTTAGCCTCCCAACAAGATCCCTTTCCAAGCTGCAAAGGAAAGGGAACCCACCAGAAAAATTTTGAAAAATTCTGAATTTCTGTAGATTTTAGCTACAAATTTATCATACGAGACTTCTTCTTTGGTGTTTTTCATTATTCTTTTTTGGTTTTGATTTTGTAATTATTTTCTTTTGATTTTTGTAAATAAAATTTTTATCATTGAAAAGATAAAAATTTCAAAAAAAAAAATGTCTCAACCAAAGGATGATCAGTACTTCATTCAAGATTGGTAGACCCTGCAGAACACAATCACAAGCTTAATTAGAGAGATTTGAATAATGAAACCGAACAGATAAAGGAAGTCAAATCATAGATGTATATCCAACAATTATGATAAAGTATTGTATCATTTTCTCACCAAAGTTCAATTGAGGACTAAGATGATGACTAAAAACACTATGAATACTTTACCATTTTATCCTTACCCTATTGTCTTGACATTCCTTTTATTTATCCTTTGGTTCCTTGATATTATGGATTTTTTTTTTATATTTCAATTTGTTTTAATTGCTTGATATATGGATTCTTGTTTCAATGGCTATTTCTTATGATTATTTGACATGGTTTAAACTTAGGAAATTTAACTCATCCATATTTTCATAAAGAGATGATCTCCATAGCTGATCGACATATGAGTTTCGTTTTGCGTGACATCTACTATCTCCTTGCAATTATTATTTGACATGACTGAACTCTAAGAGATGGGATTCATATAAATATTCATTATGAAGCTGTCACGTTAGAAATTTATCAACTGCCACCTGATCTCAAACAATGAGTGTACTTAATGGAGTCATCGTACTCACAAGTACTCATATCATAACTTCTGGGCAGGAAGGGATGATTCTCGATAAGCCCATTTCATGTCAATTCATTGCTTTGAGTATAAATCAGTCCTCATCATTTCGAGTATTGCTGAGTACAGGGTTTTGTTTACCCCTGATCTATGTTTTGAACAAGGGTTAGGGTTTTTACTCGTTTGTTCCTGATGCCATGAACCCTATACTTTTTTCAGAAAACTGTGTGACATTGCATGACTTCTGTTGAGTTTAAAGATTATGGTAAGCAGAATCCCTGACCAGGGTTTAGCTCAGTCCATTTCTCATTTTTTGTATTCAGACCAGTAAAGCTTTGTCTCTGTCAAGTCTTTGTGCTCTGAGCACAAAGTCTTTGTGCTCTGAGCACAAACAATGTTCTCATTACTTCATTTGCTGGTTATGGGTTCTGCTTGTCAATTTATTATCCCACTGCGTTGCAAGTCAATATCAGCTTCCCAGATTAACATTTATCTGCATAACACAATGAAAGTTTTAAGGCTTATGCTTTTGTGAATCTCCTTTAGAGAATGCATTTATTCGTTTTTGGGCATGCATGATTTTGGAGTTTCATGGTATTAATTCAGCAGTAACTTCGAAACAATCTTGGACACAAGGGTCGCACTATATGTGACAAGATGGAGATTACACGTTTATAATGGAAGCAAGTGTCTTTGGAAAAGATTTAAGTTGAAATAATGTGATCCTGAACAGACTATTTGCTACTAATTATGATTGTCGTTCTCTAAGCGCATTTGCAATTATTCTTGTTGGTCATTTTGAGTAAATGCAGAATTTGTTCCATATCCTTATATTAAGTGTTTCTTGGACTTGAAAAATCATGATGTATTTAAGTTTGAATTCCATCTTCATACTAGAGATCTGATTGGTCTGTTGTTCTTATCGATCCAGGTGTTAGTACAATCGTTGGTGGCACTGCTGGAAAAACTAGCCGTGCAGATCGGCCAAGTCAAAAAGAAATGTTTTCTACTGATTATGATCTTACATTTATACCCAGTATATGTGCCTTGTTAGTTTCTGACAGGGGAAACCGGATGATTCATCAAATTAAATTGCCATCTGGTGACTATGTCCAACACTCCGGATTGGGAATACAAATACATTGGGTAACACCAGTCATAGCATCTCAAGTTTCATTCTTGCTTGGGCTGCTCGTCATGGTCTTTTTGCAACCCTAAATTGCAGCTCATACAAGAAGGTTGTGGTCTTCAAGTTCAAATGCGGGCTTGGAATCAATTCCTAATAATCATGGTCAAACAAGTGATGATGAGTTGTTTTGTCATGTTAAACGCAATTGCTAAAACATGGCCATCTGGATTTTTAAGATCAATAATGGTGAAAGTTCATTTTTTATTTGGTGTTTGTTTTGGAGGAAGGAGGAATCAAACACCTATCCTAAGGCAAATTTTTTATCAATCGGCATCTCTATTGGATGTTGATATTGCGCCTCAGAACACACCAAGGGAGAAACAATCGTATGGTAATCTTGAGCAAGAGTTGATTGGTTTTGACTCATTATTGGATGCATCTATTTCTGGGAGTCTTGGTCCCTTGGAACAGAAACAAGAAATAGAAAATGAGTTTCAGAAACCACAAAATACATTTTATGTATCCAAAAAACTAGAAGAGCTCATTCTGGGCATTCTGGGAATTCACCTGGTGATTTGGTTTGGAAAAACTGATAATAGTGAATTTTTGGTTAATTCAAGGATTATAAAGATGAGGATCATGTGGAGCATTCGTGGCTGGATTGGTGGAAGCAGTTGTGATTCATATGGAGTATATCCAAAGAATTGTGAAGCAACCAGATGAAACTATTTTAAATTGTGGATATATCGTCCTCCAGGTGTTACCAATCTACTAGTTTCTTCATCATTTTTGCTTTATCATTATAGTCCGAATCTTTTCGATTTCAGGATATCGTAAAGTATGAAGAAAATGACAATTTCATTTGTCATTTTTCTTTCTTTAGTTGAAGTTGGTTAAGATTATAATAGTATAGATCCCTGCTTTCTAGAACGATCTCTATACGAGATGGAATTTATTTAAGGATACACAGTTTACTGTAAAAGAGGGGGGTCGATGGTTGGGGAAAGGGACCAGGCAGAATCACTTCATCGTTTTCTGTAGCTAAAGACAATTTCTTGTTAGCAGTTGCAGCATCCTTTGACTGGAGATATTTATAAGTATATTTGCAGTATTTTTACTTTGGAGATGTACTTATAGTATCATATGATCTTGTTATTTCTTTTCGCAGTCTTTATGTTTTGTCACTTTTCTTTGAGGAAATGTGCAAATGCATCATGTTAAATTGTCGATCTATGATGGTTTTACTTGCAAATTCATGTCATGTAGTAAATCTGATGTTATCATTATAATACATGTGATATACTAGTTCTGTGTGTTATATTGTTACTTTTCAGAATTGTTTCTGAATGCTTTCAAGATTGTTTGCATAGTATCATTATTTGCAAGTCGATTCTAGGGTTAATATTATCATGCTCCTGATCAAGATAGGATATTTTGGATATTGAAGTGGTAGTTTTTATTTAATTTATAGAAACTGTATTGAGTAAGATTTTTACATTTACATTCTACCAAGTTATCTTTCAATCTTATTATGAATGTACATGTGTCTATAGTGTAATTTATGTAATTGGTTGAGTTTGTTAATATTTTCTTAACTATTATTCTAGTACTCATAGGTTAATTGGTTTAACTAGATTAATTTTTAGTTATCAGTTGTGTAACATATCAACTAACTTAGTAATTATCTTTAATAGTTTTCTTTGTATATTCATAGGTGTAGTATAGATTTAGTTAACAAACATTAACTCTAGTTTTTCCTTTGAGTCTCCTCTTGTAGCTGGGAGTAATTTAAGGGAAGGCAACGAGGCCTTAATCCCGTCAAAGACAGCTATCTAACGACTGAGAGTAGCTTTGAAATCTTTTGGATCAGGTTGTTTCTTAGTTGACTATTGTGCCAATTCGGCCTGTCAACAGGTAAAAAACGTTAAAAAATAAAAAAGGAAAAAACTACGCTATAAGAGACTCACAGTGGTGGTATCAGGCATAGAATCTCTTGAGGTAGAGCCCGTTATGTAGCTTCTTCAAGAGGTGACCATCTGAGTCAGTGAACAGGTATGCCCCCTTGTTAAGACAAAGGTCATTGGCAAGGCAGGGTGACGAAATCTGGTATTTTATGGGAAGATCCAATTCCACACTATGGTTTAAAGGGAACGGGGTAAAACCAGAGGTAGTCTTATAGATCTATCCGTCACCACATAAGTGGTGTCGGGATAGATCAGGTGGATCTTCCACAAATGACGAGATGGAAGGGAAATTGGTGCTAGAGATCATGTAAATGGTAGTGGTTGTGGATTTGGTGGCCTTTCCCCCAGTCTCTATTGGAGGAAGAGGGGCAGGCCTGGAGACAGGATGAGTCTTTTATGGACCCAGAGTTAGGTGTAACATCATCTCAATTGGATGGAGAGAATTCAACACATCCCGGGACCTCAAAGGTAGCATAGGTGGTTCAACGTACCACACAAGAACTTCCAATGTGAAATCCTGTAAATTGCAGGTTTCCAAAACAGACTTGCTCACGATCCCAAATGGTAGGAAAAGGAAAAGAAAAAGGAAAAGGAAAAGGATCATGTTGATCAGGAATTAACACCAATGTTTCCCTGGTAACTGAGGTTGTGGTTGTGGATGTGGTTGCAGCTGTGGATGGAAGTGCGACTACAGATGGAACTACAGCTGCGGTTGGTGCTGCGGCTCTGATGGTGTTACAGCTACAGATGGTGCTATAGCTGTTAACACCTCTACCTAGAAAAGAGGTTGAAAACACCATGGTATGGAGGAAATAATGGTTGCTTGAAAAATTTTGGTTAAATTTATGGTATTAAAATGTGATATGGGGTATGTAGGTGACGAATTACCACATAATCCAATGGTTTAAAGCGAGAAAATGGAGATCAATGGATTATATTATACCCACTCTATGAAGATGTGCAGAGAATAAAGATGTATGGAGACGGTTGACGAGATATGAAGATCAACAGCCACAAATCCAGCCCAACAAATCTACGATCAGCGTGAACTCTGCCTCATAAACTTGCACGTTCAATAAAGCGGAGAAGCTCGGTGGAATGGGTATGTGTCGTCTCATCCGACGGTTACAAAATAAAGGTAAAATAAATCGACGGCCGTTGATGGATCCGGAGCGGGGAGTTGCATGGTGGTTGGAGACAAAAGGTGGTAGCGGAATGGAAACCACAGTACACGTGGCATATTGTGGTGCACTCCGTGGGCAAAAGTAGTTTGGCAGAAACTGCTAAAGGAGGCCTCCAGAGTGGGGTCCTATATAAGTAAAGTTGACTTGTTGAAGAATTATTTTTTATTTGTGCTGGACAAATGAAAAGGACCTGCGTGCTCGCCACCCTTTAACAGTAAACCTCGAATACATGCGGTCACACTAACAGGTAAGCCTTGAATACCCAAAATTTATCCACTGAATTACTGTTGTTGTCTGAATTATGGACAAAGGAAAAGATTTGCAAGGGTTTAGTCGTATTTTGGACGATAGAGAAGAATACCTAGTTGACAGGGACATAGGAGTATGTGACCCTTTCTTGTCTGTGGGAAGTGTATCAGTCAGTAAATAGAGATTATGGCAATACAATTCACAGGGTAATGATATCCTAAATGCTTGTAAATCGTTTTTATATCATTTTATTGTTGAGCAAACCCTGCATTTTCCTGAGTTTACAGAGTGGTGCGCAGTCAACTATTCTTCTTCTCAAAGAGTTATTGTAAGTCAGTCTACGTCTAGGATACTGTGTAAAATTCATGCCAATGTCATTAGTGAAAACCTGAACTTGCCCGACAATTACCCTGATAGTCGTGAGCCTGTAAACGAGTCCATTTTAACTGAAGTGTACAAAAATTGTGAAACTAAGGTTCGCTGCAAATTCTTGTCCAACATATTGAACGAGGGTCAGTCATTAGATGGTATTTTTCTGATGTATCATGTTCACATTTTCATAGATGAAGTTCAATTAGTTGTGTCCTTAGTCTGTCAAGTCTGGGTTCTTGATGATGACTGTCATGTCAATGAAGTCATCTTAGTCTTCTTGTTAAAAATGAGTTTGATCGGTTCTGAGTCTCAATCAGTCCATGTTATCAGTTTAGATGAGTATATAGCAGAAGCTATACATCTTCAATTGAGTAAGTTTCCAAAATTCAGGTTTTTTAAGTTTCAAACTTATTTACTGAACATGTTGCTATGTTCGAATGTCACCGAATTATAGTTCCTGAGCCCTTTGTTCTCTTCAGATTTACCCAAGCAAATCAACATGTTTGAATTTGCAAATTCTATCATGTCATAAATTTACAAGATGCTATTCGATGAAGTGTTTCCCTGAGTATTATATGAAATGAAAAGCATGATGCAATCCTCACCTGAGGGTAGGATCAGAGATTGGTTTTTGTACAAGGATTTGACTATTTTGAGAATATATGGTTTTACTGGGGAGCCTTATAGGCTGCCTGCATTTCTTACTCCTAGGATTTTTGCATTAGAGTATATGAGACAAAGAGTGCATGCAGAAGAAGAACACTTTGGAGCTTTTAAGAAATCTTCCAATATCAAGTTCCCTCTCAAAGTGGGTTCTTTTATTTTTAAAAATAAAGGTGCTCTGGTGTTTATAGAAAAATTATTGGAAAGCATGGAATTTCAAAGAGAGAAAAGGGTAAATTATGATCCCCATCATATAATTTCCCTAAGAAAGCAGGAAAATAAAAACAAGCCATTTGACCACCAAGTTGTTGAAGGTTTGAATGAGACAGCCAATTTGTTTCATTTTATGGAAATTCCAGGATCTAATGAAAATACAAGCAATAGACCCGTTGCAGTGTCTCAAGTGACAAACGATTCTAATATTTTGATTAAAAGGATTCTTTCTGAAGTAGAAAGTATGGAAATTGATGAGGATGGTTCACATAAAAAGGCCAAGTTGTTTCAAGATGATAAAGCTTTAAGTGAATTTATTTCAAATTATTTAAAAAGAGTTGTTTCGGTCCCTACAAAATCTAAGCATGTGAGTCAGTTTTCTTTTAAAGGTGTAGATAATTCAGAATCAAGCCCAGTTTTCAAGTCTAAAGAAGAGCTCATGACCAGTTATGTGGAGAAGCAAAAGCAGTCCCTAGAAGAGACAAGAAATATACTCTCGTGGGTGAGGAGTTTAAATAATCCAAAAACTTCCTTGATTTCTACCAAGGACGTAGAAAGAAATACTTTTAAATTGGCCATGGTAAGTGATAAGAAGAAGTCAGAAATGGAAGTGAGATTAGACAAGATAAGTGTACCAGACAAAATACAGTTACATAAGCAAACAGGAGACATTGTTTATTCATATTTATTGCATTCTATGATGAGAATTAATAAGTTGCAAATTTTGGTAGACAAGTTAGAAGTTCAGTTAAAACACGAGAAGGTTGAAAACAAGGCTAATGCCATTCAAATTAAAAAGTTTCAAACAGACATCATAAGCTAAAGAAATGAAAGGAGTAACACCCAGGCCATCAAAAGACTTCTATAAGAAAAGGACAACGCCCTTCAGGTGTTGAAGAAAAGGTTGAAGATCCCAAGCACAGAACATGTTCAATCGTCCAAATTATTAGCATTATAGGAAGAGAAGGACAAGATTCACCAGGACATGATGGAGCCTAAAGGAAAGGCTGTCAAGTTACAAGAATAAAAAGACAAATGGGAAAGAGAGTGGAATGAGCTAATAGCACAAATCTCCCTGCTGAAAAAAGACCAAAACGATGAAAAAGAGATCATGGAGGAATTAATGAGCCAAACTTCCATTGATGAAGACCTGTCTATTGTGAATATTGAAAAACCATTAAATGACTTTTCTGCAGATTACCTATTAGTGCCCATGTCCCAAGTCAGCCTGAAAGATGAAGAGATTAGAGAATTAAAAGAAGAGAATGAAAAAGTCAAATCTAAGCTAGCCAAAGTGACGAAGAATAAGAATAAAATATTTCAAGATAAAAGTCAGATACAGAAGAAATTTAATGAATTGAAGGAAAGAAACATAGGAAAGGGTCCTCTCTAGGGGGAAAAGCACATAATTACTAAGTTCGGTAACTATTTAAACTTCATTGATGATCAAATTATATTGATCAATTTGGCTAATCAAAGACTGAAGTTAGTAAATGAAACTATGGAGAGGAAACCCCTTGGCACAGCTCAGAATGCTTTAAATTTCTTAAATTCATTGACTTACCAAAAATTGCATGATATAGGAGTAAAGGACAGAGTAGCAATGGTACTGTGGGCCAAAAGGTTTATTCATAAACACCATCTAATGAAGACAGTATAGGACAAAGCTGACAAAATGGTCTCATAGGTTAATGATTTCAAACAGGCTTTCAAAGAACTATTTGAAGACGACCTTCCTTCCTTTTGGGATGAGGAGGGACGAATGTTTTCTCAAGAGCATTATCACTGCCTATTGGTACAAAGCTGTGTTGTCCGCCGATTGCACACCAGCAGCATAAATCTTCCGAAAGCTGTCTCCTCACTTGAGAAAGTGGGAGAGGTGTGACCTTGGGGGCAAGCACAGNAGCTGTATGGACCATTATAAATTTGACGATTTGGAAAAGGGGATGACAGGGAAAGTCATCGTGGATAAGCTAACGGAAGATTTCGAGATATTACAGAAATTCCTGATCATCAGGGGAGGGTTGCCTAAAGTGTCTTATGAAGCCTACATGGAGTTGGAGGTGTCCATTCGGGAGATGATTGAATATGATATTCCAAGCACAGAGCAATGGAGAGCCATAGAAAGATTTGGAAAGACAAAATATATCCTTCATTCATGAAGACAGGTGTTGTGCGTTGAGGAGCTGCTTGGATAGGCTTTGTTACCGATTTTTTTTTAATTTAATGATCTGTTACGATCGAAGCTAGTAGTTTATTCCTAGGAGTTAGGAATATAGTTACAAGACTTTGATTAAGCAGGCCATTCAGTTATAAATCTTCTTGGAAGATGAATCATTTTATGTATATAATTGCATTTATTTTATGTGATGGGGGTTGGAACCCATCCTGTTGTTGAATGTTTTGGAAGACATATTTTTTGAAGAGAAAAATTGAATGCGAATAAATTATCAGAGATTCCTATGCCATTTATATTACAGTCTGTGTTTCTCTTCCCTTATGATTGTTTTTTCTAGTGTTACACTCCATTGTGTTTTGTTCATATTTGAAACATAGTGTTGAATGGTTAGAATTCATACTTGTTATCCTCTGATCATCGTTTCAAATATTTTATAAACCTTTCTACTAAAGTTAATATAGAACTCATCTCAAGATGCTCTGTATTGATGGACTGTTCGTTATTTCTTCTGTTTCATATGAACTAAATGAATGACTGTGATTGAATGGTTACCTTGCCTTTGATAAAACCTTCTGCATATGATTTTGTGCTATTTTTATGTATATGTGACTCCATTTCCCAATGGTTATGTGTATTTTTTCAACCATCTATACAATCTTTGAGTGTTGATTTATATCTGGCCTTGTTAAATATATATTTGAGAGATCCCTCTCTAGAAAGAAAAGCCAGTTTCTTTCTAAAAGTGGTTCTTGCTGTTACCTTTGGTATTTACCTTCGCAACCTAGGTACATTCTGAGTGCTAACAACGGTTCTGGTTGTTGGTTGGGTGCAATAGTGCTACATGAGAGCATGCACAAATCCACAGTCTCATTTGGTGTCAATGGTGGTGACACTAAGGGGAAAGAATCCATCATGGTGGTATCGGCAAACAACCCAGGGACCACATTCAACAATGGGGAGGCTGGTATGTTGTCAACCATGGTGTTGACCACAGGGATAACATTGGCAAGTGTGGTCAGTCCTTGCAGATCAATGGTGTTGATCATAAAGATAATGTTGGTGGGTGTCGTTAGCCCTTGCGGATCGTGATAAGTCAGTTGGTCAACCATCATGATTTTCCCTTCATGGGGGAACATCATGAGATAGAAACAGTTGATGCTATGGCTCTCATGGTGTACATATAACTTGTTTTGAGGAGAAGGTTGTATTCCAATTGAGCATTGACAACCTCTATGTCAATCCTTATTTTTTTCCTAGCTAATGTGATAGGGACATGAGGGAGGATTCCTTAGTATTTAGTGGGATGGCCATCATAAGCCCATAGAGTGGTAGAGGATGGTTGTAGAATTGGGGATCCAAGCTTCTGCTAGACTAGGGTAGACATAATGCACGTGGATTCCCCCTCAGCCACTATGTACTGGTGTATGACCAAATTCTAGATAGACACCGGGATTTGGAAGGCAATGGTAGACGGCATCTGTGGTTTTCCATTCTCCGTGTTGAATGTGATCAACTTGGAGTCAGAGGGGTCCATGGCACCAAGGGCAGCTAGTAAGGATTTCCGTTGTGTTGGGAAAGTTTTGAGTACCTCAAGAGCGGACATGATGATAGGTGTTTGGGACAAATAATCCATGATGTTGTAGCTAACAGCAGCTCTAGCCGTAGTGTTGTTGAAAAATCAGTGTATGGGGGGTGTAGGAAAGAGGGTAACTGAAGAGGTTCATTGGCTATTTTAGACGTAGATTTCATTGATGTGTTGGTGGGTTTGGTGTTTGTTGTGTACTAATTTCATCTGGTTTGTAAATTGACCTCTTCAGTTGTCATAGCTAGGAGGTGGTGGACACCTGTTTCTACCGTCGAAGGTGCCCCCGAAGTGTTAGGATTGGATTAGGGAGGGGGTGTAGTTACCACCAATCCTTGGAATGGTAATGGGTTTTCGAGCACCATAGGAGGAGGTCCTGGTGGTGCTGGGTTGGGTTGTGCTTGGTCTGTTGTATTGGTGGCATGTTGAACCTTGTTTCTAATAGCTTATTTAGCATGACCCATGAAGGGACACTCGTATGTGTAGTGCCCACATACCTCACATAGTGTGAACTATTGGTTTGTACGCATTAGATCGTTGCGTCTTGGTGCATTTGGTCATTGAGGATTTTGGGCTGTCCGGTTTGCCGCGGCATTGTTGGGAGGATTTGGTTGTTGACCACCCCCCTATGGTTGATTGTTGCCTTCATTCCAGGGTTGGATATTATGGATTTCCCTTGTTGGTTATTGGGGGCTAGCTGGTTGGGAGGTTTTTGTTGTGTAAACACCTATCCCAATGGAGCAGGTGGAGCAAGGGCAGGGGCTTGAATATCTTGGACCGATGGTGCATAGTATACTTGGGTGGGTTTCGATGTGACAAATGTGGGAATTTGTCTTGTGTATTGTTGTGTCAGCCAAGATAATGCCTGAGCCTACTGCGGTGGCTTAGGTTGTGCATAAGAAGTTGTGGCTCCAGAATGGGACATCATTCTTGCATAGTTCAGAGTTTGGTTTTGGTAGGAAACACTAGGGGTGTTGCTTGGTTGTAGGTGTTTGGGCCAAATCATCCATGATGTTGTAGCTGACAGTAGCTCTAGCTATGGCATTTTTGGAAACTTGATGTATGGGGGGGCACAGGAAAGGGGGCAACTGAAGAGGTGCATTGGCTATTTTAGATGTAGATTTTGTTGATGTGTTAGTGGGTTTGGTGTTTTTTCTGTACTGATTTCGTCCGATTTGTAAATTGACCTCTTCATTTGTCATAGCTAGGAGGTGGTGGACACCTATTTCTACCATCGAAGGTGCACCCGAAGCATTAGGATTGGATTAGGGAGGGGGTGCAGTTACCACCAATCCTTGGACTGGTAATGGGTTTTGGAACACCATAGGAGGAGGTCCTGGTGGTGCCGGGTTGGGTTACGCTTGGTCTGTTGTATTGGTGGAATGTTGAACCTCATTTCTAATAGCCTATTTAGCATGACCCATGAAGGGACACTCGTATGTGTAGTGCCCATAGACCTCACATAGTGTGCACTATTGGTTTGTACACAATAGAGCGTTGCGTCTTGGTGCATTTGGTCATTGAGGATTTTGGGTTGTTCGATTTGCCACAATATTTTTGGGAGGATTTGGTTGTTGACCGCCCCCCTGTGGTTGATTGTTGCCTTTTTTCTAGGGTCAGTTATTAAGTATTTCCCTTGTTGGTTATTGGGGGCTAGCTGGTTGGGATGGTTTTTTTGTGCAAACACCTATCCCAATGGAGTAGGCGGAGCAGGGGCAGGGGATTGAATAGATTGTACTGGTGGTTCATAGTAGACTTGGGTGGGTTTCGATGCCACAAATGTGGGAATTTGTCCTGTGTATTGTTGTGTCAGCCAAGCTAATGCCTGAACCTACTGCGGTGGCTTAGGTTGTGCATAATAATTTGTGGCTCCAGACTGGGACATCATTCTTGCATAGTTCGGAGTTTGGTTTTGGTAGGAAACACTAGGGGTGTTGCTTGGTTGTGGTGGTATTGCAAGTGGTGTCAGACGATGTTGCGGTTGGTGGGAGACAGAACCTATGATGCCATTTGCGGCATGGGATTCCTCGGGTGCATTCTGGTAGGAGGTTCCTACATAGGGAGCATCCAGAATGATAGTGTAAAGGTATCTAGACTATGTATAGATTAGATCAAACTGTTGGGCTTTCAAGATGGCCTCCTCTTCGGATTGGGGATGTTCAGATGCGATGTCCTTTGCTATAGGTGGTAGCAAAGTTTTTAGGAACCTATCCAGGAAGATCCTATCATCAAGTTGGATCTTGCACAAACTACAGCGTCACCACCACTCATGCATGTGGTCGGTTATGTGGGTTGCAGTAATCTAGTGGCATGATAACAAGATCTCCACCCCTTCGTTGTATCTAATGGGGAGTTGGAAATATTGCAAGAACATGAAATGTAGGGAGTTGAAATTCAGGTACTTAGCTTGTGGTAAGCTCGATGTACCACTTGGCTGCAACACCTGTGAGGGTGCATTGGAACAGTTGGAGCCTGATCAAATCATCTACAATGTTATTTAATGAGCACCATAGGTGAAACATCATGATGTGGTTTTGGGGGCACTCCCCCGCCTTCCCTTCAAACTTGGGAATGTCTGAGGAAAGTTAGGTTGGAATGGGAGGCCAAAACGTTTGATGGTGGATATGGCCATTTGTTAACCAAGCCAATTCAGGCAAGTTGAGACATGCCATGAAAGGAAGGTTTGACCCATGGTTGATGTGAAATGGGTAGAAATGGTGGTGGGGTTTGCAGGGACATGATGCACCTGCATAACTGGGGGTACTTGTGGCACTATTGTGGATGTGCCACTACCCGCAAGTGTGATAAAAGGAACTATGTGAGTGGAAGGGCCACTGCCCCCATGAGTGATAGGAGGGGTAGTGTAGGTGGAAGGGACACTACCCCCATGTATGCCAAGTGGGACAGTGTGGGTGGAAGGCACACTAACCCCATGTGTTACAGGTGGGACAACTTGACTGGTCAATATGGGTGGTGGTAGCTAGCTTATGACAATTTGCATGACCATATTGGGGCCACCATCAGAGTTGTTGGTGGTGGTGTGGGGTGTGGACATGGGTTCACTACCAATCACTAAGCCAAAAGATGGATCTGGTTTTGCACCAACCATGGGGCTAGATGGTGCAGTATGTATGTTTGGCTCATATTGGTATGATTCTGAGTCTACATAAGAGGTTATATGGCTTTCTGATGGTGTAGAGGGTCATTGAAAATGGTCTCGATGGTGTTGGTGCAAGGAACCGAACTATGGTGGGTCACCTCTCAGGAATGAGGAAGAACATGGGGGATCAATCGTGTCTTATTTGTATCTCAAAATGGTGAAATATGGTAATAATTTTTGGACCCTAGTTTTAATGGCTTCCTATTGGCTTCAGGTGGTCACTCAGCCACCAAGACTACCAAAAGACAGCACTTGGATTTTTCCTCATGACAGTGCTAGTCAATCAATGGTGGTCGTTGCCCATTTCACTTGGAAATTCCTCTCAATGGCTAGCTACTTTAGGGTTCCCGTGGTACTCCTCACAATGAGTTTTTGGGCTGATCCCAAGTACTTCCCATGGTTAAGGCATTCAGGGACTTATTTCCTCAAAGACTACAGATGTTTGACTTAGTGTAAATGATAAATTTTAATGGCTCACTCAGCGTCATGGACTGAGTTTGGTTGTTTTATATGGTATGGTTTGTGTGTATGTATTTTGTCTTTCTGTTATACTTAGTGGCTTATTAAATGGTTTATGAATATTCTATAGAGTTCAGAACATTGTTGATGAAAGCCGTAAATGATAATCATAAATTTAAACATGTACCATTTGTGAATCTAAACTATGATATCCTGACTAGGTGACTTCCTTGCACCTATATTTCTCTTCAACGAGGAAAGGGTGATGGGCTCTCAACACAATGGGACTAAGCCCATTCGTAAATCCACAAGTCACCCTCCAGATGCAAGGTCGGTCAATAGGGAGGACGCTGAGCGTCGTGAGGCCCCTTGGGCCTACTACCCCCTCTACCTTCCAAGTCACCCATTTTTAGTGGTTTTGAAAAATACCAAGTGAAGTGCCTATTACTATATGAGCTTCAACCTTCATCTTATCCCAGAATACCCCGAAGCATGATGACTGGGTAGAGGAGGAAGGGCTAGGAAATATGTTGATTTTAATTACACTAATTTTTAATTAAGCTTTTATTAGATTCATTAATCCAAAAACCATTTCATTTACCATTGATTTGCACATGTTATAATAAAATGAACAAATACTGAAAAGAAATAGAAACAGATTTGATGGACAGAGGCGACTAAGCCGCACTGACAGTCCTTAATTTTTAAAAATCAGAATCTGAGAGCTCGATCGCTATTTTCAAGGAAAATTTGGCAAGGGGGCCACCAAATTTTTCCCAAAATAGGTGAGGGGGTCGCTCAGAAAATCCAGATAGAAGTGAGTTGGATTCTAGGATGGGGTCACACCTTTCAGGGAAAAATGAGTGACTTGTTCACACCTTTCGGGCCTAAATGAGCAACCTGGTCACACCTTTCAGCTTGATAAGAGGGACCTTCTCCAAAAGGTAAAAATTTTCTGATCCTGAGCCAGATATGGCCGACAGTAACTTGTACTGTGGACAAATGGGCTCAGATTGGCCTTGAGGAGCCTCCTTAGTAACTAAAAATGTAGAAAAATAGAGATCTAAGCTAGATTTGATAGAAATTTAAACTAGGACAAATAAAAATAAAATACAAAAATAAAACCTAGGGATCCTATGGGATCGACCTGGTATGGTTGCCAAATCTGTAGTAAGGCTTTCGCCCTTGTTAAAGGAAGGAATGGACCCCTTCCATCTATAGGACAGAAGGGTAGGGTTCCTGTGAGAATGCAAATAAAAATAGAAAGGAAATGAAATGAAATAGAACAGAAATAAAAAAACCCCTCTGCAGACAAGGTTAGGGTTTAAACTCCAAGACCCTGCATACAACTATTAAGAGACCAAAACACTTGCAAGTAAACAAGGGAAACCCGCAAGAACATGTTAAACAATAGACCTACAACCAAATACTGCTAGAAAACAACAATCTACCAAAGCAAACATGCAAAAGAAAGACAAATATACCTTCTAGCTGAAATGGGCCACCATGCCCTAGCTTAGGAGAGAACCTCTCTTAGGCATGGGGAGCTATGGCTCAATGGGAGGATGGATGAGAGGGAGGGTGAATTTCTTGAGAGGTAAATGGTCTCAAGGCACTCACTCAGGAAACATAACAATATGGAAAGAAGGAATGTTTTCAGAGTGGCCCCCACCCCTCTATTTATACTTTTTCTCAAGACTTTTAGGGTTTTAAGCCCATGGTTCAGGCTTTAGCCCTTTTTTTGGGCTTTTAGCCTCTTTCACTCAATATTTAGCTCTTTTGGGGGTTTTATCCCCTTTCTAGAATATTTAGCCCCTATGAGAGCTATTTTGGCTCTTTTTAGGGGTTTTTAAGCCCCTTTTCATATTTTTAATCCTTCTTGAGGGTGTGGGGGTCAAATGGGGTCAAATGAGGGTCGTATATGGATGTTATTAGGTGGTTTAGGTCATGTATATCTTAGTGAGGATTTTTTTGGGTTAACACACCCTTCCACTCTTCTCTCTCACTCCCAACCCCCAAATACCACTATGTTAGACCTCTCTCTATCTCTCTAACCCTTGATATCACCCTCTCACACTCTCTCACCACACTAATCCTCCCCAACCCTCTCTCTCTCTCTCTCTCTCTCTCTCTCTCTCCC
>LPNX010865830.1:125743-142043 GCA_001517045.1 Pseudotsuga menziesii
TTTCTCTCCTAGCACTACTACCCCCTTACTACAAGAACCCTCCTCTCTCTCTCTTTCTAACCCTTGATGACCCCCACTCTAACTTTCTCACAACCCTACTCCTCCCCAATGCTTTATCTATCTCTCTCTCTCTCAACCCTACTACACCCCTCCTCTCTCTTTCTCTCAACCCTACTGCGCCCCTTACCACTAGACTCATCTTCTCTCTCTTTCTCTCTAACCCTTGAGAACCTCCTCTCACATTCTCTCACTACCCTTGTCCTTCACAACCCTATCTCTCCCTCTCTCCTCCTTGCTCCCTCGCTCCCTCCCCCTCTCTCCCTCCCTTCCTCTCTCCCTCCCTCTCTTAGCCCTACTACATCCCTTACCACTAGAACCCCCCTTTATATCTATCTAATCCCTTTGATAACCCTCCTTTATATTTATGAGTATGTTGGTAACCCCAGACCTTTGGTTATAAGGTGTTTATTCCTGTACAACAGAACTGGCGACTCCACTGGGGAGCCCAAACTGTTGTAGGTTGTTTCTGTCACCCTTGACCAGTCTTTGCCTTGAAGTTTGTGTGTGGTATTTTATCCTGTTTCATGCTTACCATAGTGTTTGAAAGCCTTGTGGATTTTTCTTTTTTTTGAGAAAAATTTTGTACCTGTACATGGGTTTCTCTGATACACAGTCACGTACAGAGGCCTACATACACGGGTTGCTCTATTGGACAGTCGCGTATAGTACGTGAGTTTCCCTCGTACACAGTCGTGTACAAGCCTAGAAATATGGATTTTTAGGCTAGGGTTTTCTTGTCCCTATTTTTTTGTAATTCCTGTTTGTCAATTGACTTTCTTTATGAATACTATGCAGTTAGTATGAAGACCTCAGTGACCACACTTTGTGCTTTCTTGTAAAGCCCTTGGGTTTATTTTGTTTGGATTATCGTCTATTTGCATTTTGAAGTAGGTTGGCCTGTTTGGGTTATAGGTTGAAGTGTCTCTGTCCGAATCAGTGATGAAGATTTTGGGCATTATTTTTCCAGTCTATCATTTGATAGTGGTTGGTTTGTCACTTGCCTTTGTGAGTTTACAGTGATTTCTTGTCATTGTACACACCCATGCTAGGGTTCCCGTCTCCCTTTGTTGGTTGATTCTTGGTTTTATTGACCTGTTTACTTCAGTTTGCTTATTTTATACAGTTGATTTATACATAGTCTTAGTTTCTCTTTATCATTTGCATTTGTTCATCAATCTGTATTTACAAAAAGAAAAAGAAGTTTTCTTTAATAGTGGCAATTTGCTTTGAAAAAATACACCTTTACTTTTTTATTTCTTATCGAGTCAAAAACACCATAGTTCATCACTCCATTTCCTTCTGAGTAAGAAAAATCCCTTTAAAATGAACACAATAATTAAAATTTACCAGTAATTTTTATTTTTAGGGGCTTTTCACCTACTAGCTTAGGCTAGACTTGTGGGATAGGAAGTGTAAACTTCCCATAAGTTTTAAAATTCAGATGTAGTGGACCTTTCTTTAGGTAAATCCTTGACTTTGTCAATTGTATCTAGGAAGCTCCTCTCAAAAGGGAGTCAAACATGAGGCCGCGTGGAGGCATTGGACTGAGGAGATAACCCTCCAATTCCTTGTCAAAATGTAAATCAGGACTTTTACGCATCTGGGGATTCTATCCTAGACAAAGTTTCGGGATCAGCTACCATGCCCATGCGTACAAGCCAGGCTTGCGACTGGCCCCCTAGACTATTGGTATAGCTAAGGTAGCCTTTAGTCTCTTGAAATTTAAGCCTTTCATACCTACGTAAACCAGAAGGCTATTTCTGGTTCACCTTGGACAATCTTGGAAGGTAACCCTTGTTGTAAGTGTGGGAGGGTGGTGGGTGATTCCTCTGCTTGTGCCTAAGAACCACTTCAAGGACACCAAGTAATCGTTCTTCAGTTTTCTTTGGGAAAGCATATCTTTCACCCTTGATTGATTGTTTGAGGCTTTAGGATTTTTTATAGTGTGTGCTCTATGGTTCTGCCTGTGTTTAGTTGGCCTTAGGGTTTTATTTGTTAAATTTTCAATCATGGAGGACCAACCTATAAGAAGGTCAAGAAGGTTGCAAAACATTCCTCCTCTCATCACATTGGAACCTCCACCTCTACCCCAAAGGCGGAGATTGGACACAGACGGTTCATTTGAACCGGTAGGAATAAGTGAAGTTCTAGGTGAACCAGAACTTATAGCTAACCATTTTGATCTTGATACAGTTGAGATAGAATACTTACAGACTGACGAGTTTGCAAGGAATTTTAACACACCCTTGACTGATTTAAATGATCATGTGATCGTTCAGGTTAGAACTTTTGATTCACCTATTTTAGGTGTCCCTGTGGGTAGGATTATGTCTTCAATAGAATAAAGTTCTTTTGTGTTCACCTCATCCATTCCAGTTTAAGGGGTACTACCTCCCCCAGTAAGTGCCCCTAGATCTAGTATACCTTCTATACCTTTGAATCCAGCGAGCCGGGTGGTCCAACCATTGGTTCACTCAAACCTAGAAGGTACTTCTGGTGATATGGTTACATGGTTTCCTAGTATACCTACTATTCCTTCTTCCTTTCCATACACTACCCAGAGTGGTCCGGTAGAATCCTTGGCATTCGTCCAAGGATTTCCTTGGAATGGGGGCCATATTCCCCCATCCACTCCATACGTAGGCCCATCACCTTCATATGTAGGAGTGTAGTTTGGGAATAGTACCTCTTATGGGAAAAGTTTTCAAACTTTTATTTTAGCCCCATTTACGAGCTCTCCCTTTTCATTGTTTAGTGGAGGGATACTGGATCCTATCTTTCAGACCCCAGTTTCGATTAGGACGGCCCAAACTTCTTATACTACACCTCCCACACACAATCCTGTGGTTATGGATGGAATCCATGTCAGAGTAATCTTCCCACTTCGTAACCGATCGCAGGGGACAACCCCACCTTTACCTATGGGCATTTGGGGGCAAGTCCCTCTAATCCCCAGGATGGCACATTTAGTACCCCGGTTCGACCCAAACTTCCATTCATGGAAATGTTAAAATTGCCATATTTTTCAAAGTTGATGAATGACTGGGTGAGGCATGACCCCTCATGGCCACCTGTTCCCACCAAATTGCCATCGAACATTCATAAATTCAAGGGAAAAGTTGGTGAAGATCCTGGGGCTCATGCCACCACATTCCATTTATGGTGTTCTTCAAATTCATTGAATGAAGATTCAGTTAGGTTGAGGTTGTTCCAAAGAACCTTAACAAGTATCATGGCAAAATGGTATATTGAATTGCCTTCTGCTGCTTTTAGTAGTTTTTGGGACTTGGCTAGTGCATTTCTTAGCCACTTTCAGCTTCTAGTCCAATATGATTTCGAAATGGACTTGTTATATACCTTTAGGAAGAACAAGGCTACCCACATCTTGGATCATATCCAAGAGTGGAGGAGGTGAAAGAGCCTTATAAAAGCCACTATCCCTCCTGAGTTCCTTTCAGAATGGTTCCTTAAATCCCTATTGCCTTACATATCTAAGGACGTATCCACCTCAGGAGTGACGAATGAAGAAAAATCCATTCTCAGGGCCCAGCAATTGGATTTAATTTATTCATAATCTGGTATCTTGTATGAGATTATCCCAAAGGCACTGAGGCATACGCATGATGCAGAGAAGCCTAAGCTTGGACCCCTTGCCGATGGTGTGGTTGGGTCTGTTAACTCTCCCACCATAGAATATTTGGCTAAGCAACTTCATCACTTGTCTATCAAGTAGTCTATGGTGGAGGCAGCAAAGGCTGCCCCCTCCCCCAGAGTGCAAATGTTTTTGCACAAACCTCTCAGAAGGGAAATCAGCAGCCCGATGGGAAGAAAAGAGAGGAAAGAAAGAAGAGGGAAACCAAAACAAGAAGAAGCCCATGAATAATGCTGATGGGGGAAATAAAGAAAAGAAGAAGGTTAAGTTCATATGCAATTTGTGCCACAAGTACCACCTTACTCACCTTTGTCCCCTTATGGAACAAGCCCAGAAGCTGCTTAAATCTCAACAATTGGCTGTCTTGAAGGATCCTTTTCCCCAAGGACAGAACTCAGCTTCAGCTTCTAATGTAGCAGGTGGCACTCAAAATGCCCCTAACCCAAACTATATCAACATGGTTTGATCTTTGACTTTGTTACAGATAAGGAATAAAAATTATGAGAAAGAGACTTCTGAGAAGGGTAAAGCTGTAGGTGAAACTTCTAACCCTCTCACGATAGAGAAACCTGCTAAAACTATGCCGAAAATATCGAAAGGTGTTTTCAATAAGACCTTGCATAACCCTAATGCTAGAGATGCTTCAAACTACTCCATGGTTGAATATTTATCCCAAACCCCATTTGCAATGTCAGCTTTGGAGGTGCTACAGAGTTGTCCTCCCACCGAGATGCCCTCTTAGCAGCTTTAGGCAGCATGGACTCATCGAGTCTCATGGCGAAATTTCATTTGTTTGATGTTAAAATTCGCCTACTTTACCATGTATCCTTATCAATAGATTTCATCCATGGTGGAAATACCATTGGAAGGGTAGTTGTTGATGAGGGTGCTTCTACATGCGTTATGTCCTTGACCTATTGGAAAGCTCTCGGATCACCAGATCTAGTTTCATCAAACACTCTACTTACTGCTTTTGATGGAAGGTCCTTCCATCCGCATGGTATCCTATCAGATTTTGAAATTAAGCTGGCAGGTAAAGCAGTGTCTGTTGAGGTAGAAGTGATTGATGCTCCTTTGGACTATAATCTGCTTCTGGGAAGAAACTAGACTTATGCGATGTCCGCTATTGCATCGGCCATTTTTCGTGTAGTGTTTTTTCCACATGAGGGAAAGTTAGTTACTATTGATCAACTTGATTATACTCGAAAAGGTCGTTTAGAGTATTATGAGTTCACTATGCCATTGGTTGATTAGGTCAAACCTGATGCATAGAGATTTGGGGCTGGAATGTACACACCACTAATGGGAACATTTGATCTTCTAGCCCAGGTTAATTATATTGGTTCTACTAGTGTGGGGAGGTCCATAGCTACGGTTGTTGATAGGATTGATCCTTGGGTTCTCTCATCCCCCCATGAACCAAAAGTGCCCTTATTGGCAGTGGAGGTAGCTTACCAAGCTATCACTCAAGCCACTATTGATTCCATTCCAGATCCTTTAATAGTCTCAGAAGATCTGGAAGAAGTCTATTTGCCTGCATGGGCAGAAAACTCTTTGCACTCTATAGATTGTTTAGATATGGTTTTACCTTATGATGAAGACATTTTGGAAGTTATGAGTAGACGTGGTAAGATTTGTGAGGGTCTTCACCATCGATCCTATTTTCTTCCAGAACTAAGTAGAATAGAAAATCAAGAGTTTCGTTTGAGACTGTGAGAAGATGTTGATACACCTATCAATCCCTTACCCAGGGAAGCAATGTTTACCAAAGGGAATATGGCAAATATTTTCGCCACTATACCTATTAACATCTCTGTAAACCCTGATGTCATGGAAAACATATATATAGGTGCAAATTGCTCTCCTGAAGAGATTGCTATCTATACTGCCCTGTTTAAGGAATTTCACGATGTCTTTGCCTGGTCATATGAGGAGATTCCAAGCATCAATCCATCGATTGTTGAACATGAAATCCAAACATATCTTGATGCCAAAGTAGTTCGACAAAAGTTAAGACCTGTTGACCCACGCAAAGAGGCAGCTGTGAAGGCTGAAGTTGAAAAGCTGTTGAAGGCTAGTTTTATCTATCCCATAGCTTTGACAGAATGGGTATCCAACCCTGTTCCTGTTGATAAGAAGAAAGGGAATATCCGTGTTTGTACTGAATTTAGATACCTAAAGAAATCCTATCCTAAGGACAACTATCTCACGCCATTTATAGGCCAAATTATAGATGCTTGTGCGGGAAGTGAGGTGTTCTCATTTATGGATGGTTTCTCTAGATACAATCAAATTCAAATAAAACCAAAAGATCAACATAAAATTGCTTTCTTTTGTCCTTGGAGTACCTTCGTGTACAAGAAAATGCCCTTTGGATTGAAAAATGTTGGGGCAACCTTTCAATGGGCTATGAACTTTCCCTTCCATGATATTAAAGTCATTTTCAAACCATACCTTGATGATCTACCTGCACATTCTCGTAAGAGGATCCAACATCCAGATCATTTACGGTTGATATTTGAAAGATGTAGACATTATAAAATCCGCTTGAATCCCCACAAGTGTGTATTCTATGTCAAGTCAGGAAGATTGCTTGGGGTCATTGTCTCTACTAGAGGCATCCAGGTGGAACCATTAAAATTTGAGGCCATTGTAAATCTGCCTCCTCCTCGTTCTATCAGGCAACTTCAAAGCCTGCAAGGAAAGTCTAATTTTCTTCATTGTTTTATTGTTAACTATGCCAAGATTACTCAGGGTTTCATGTGCCTGCTCAAATAGGACACCCCATTTGTATGGGATGAAACCGCACAACTTGCTTTCGAGGCATTGAAAAAAGATTTGTTGTCGGCACCTTTATTGCATTCGCCAGATTATTCTAGGTATTTTATATTATATATGGCCGCGTCTGAGTCAACCATTGGGGTAGTACTAGTCTAGGAGGATGATAAGCTTGTAGAGAATGTTGTTTATTATCTTAGTTGTGCTTTGGCCATACCTGAACTTAGATACTCCCACATTGAGAAATTAGCCTTAGTAGTTGTTTATGTTGTTCAAAGGTTACGTCACTACATTTTACTGAGGACCACAACAATAGTGGTGGATGTGAATCCGTTTCAATATGTTTTATCCCAATGGATTGTGGGGGGGAAATTTAACAAATGGATAGTAATTCTTCAAGAGTTTAACTTGGATTTCAGTCTGCTAAGTCTAAGAAGTCCTTAGTTTTCGCTGAACTTATAGCAGAATTTCCTACTGAAGAAGATGTAGCTGTTGAAGATGAATCATTCCTAGATTAGCACATATTCTTAATATCCACCTCTGATCCTTGGTATGGGGATATTCTTATATATCTCCAGACTTTGAAGTATCTTGCAGATTCCTCATGGGAGGAACGACGTAAATTACGCCTTCATGCTAAGACCTACCTCATCATAGGAGATACATTATATCGAAGAGGGGTAGATTTCATTTTGCGTCGATGCCTTACCCATGAGGAAGTGGAGATTGTCGTAAATGATTCCCATAGTGGAGTGTGTGGGGGTCATTTATCTGGGTTAGCAACGGCCTAGAAGATACTACGTGCCAGTTATTTCTGGCCCATGATCTTCAAAGATTGTGTGGAAGCAGTGAAACGCTGCCATCCTTGTCAGCTTTACACCAGGAAAATGCAATCACATCCTGCTTTGTTATTTCCCATTATCTCGATAGGCCCCTTTATGAAATGGGGGATTGATTACGTGACATGCAACCTAGCCTCGGCTGGGGGGCATAAATACATCATTGTCGCTATTGACTATTTTATGAAATGGGTAAAGGAAATGCCTACTTTTAAAGTCAACGAGGAAACAACAGATTTTTTCATATTCAATAAGATTATAGCATGTTTTGATATACCCAAAGTGACTATCACTAACCATGGCAATCATTTCCAAAACATCATGATGACGAAACTGACTACTATGCTCGGATTCAGATAAGAACATTCAACTTCGTACTATCCATAAGCAAATGGTCAGGTCGAGGCTATAAACAAGACTTTAAATACTATCCTTAAACATACAATTGATGCAGCTCTTTATAATTGGTACATCATGCTATATCCTACTCTTTGGGCCTATCAAACTAACATAAAAACTGCTACGGGTTTTTCCCCCTTCCAACTCGTTCATGTAGTGGAAGAAGTTACTCCGATTGAGTGTGAAATCCCATCTCTAAAGACAGCTATTCATCTGTTACTTGATATGATAGAGATTGAGGAACATCTGGTACATTTATAACACCTTGATGAACAGCGTAGAGATGTGCTGACAACTAATCAAGATCATAAGAATAGGGTCAAAACTCAATATGATAAATCGGTCAAACCTCAGGTTTTCTCTGAGGGGGAACTTGTCTTGCTTTGGGACCAAGACAAAGGACCCCTGGAGGCAAGAAAATTCAAGTCCATGTGGTTAGGACCTTATGTCATGTCAAAAGTATTGAAGAACGGAGCATATGAGTTAGTTGATTTTGATGGAAACAAGCTACCCGAGCCTAGAAATGGGCTCTACTTGAAGAAGTACTATGATTAGGATAAGCACTTTTTCTTGTATTTTTATTGTATGTATTTTTTACTTACATTAGGTTGTCGGTTTTGTTTTTTATACCATCTTCTGGTTGTTGCGGATGTATTCTGAAAGGTATATAGGGTTTGCTGATGGTGCTAGTCGCCATACTTGTAATCTAGACTCAGCAACATGGGTCATTTACTCTCCCTCAGGACAACTAGTTTCCACAGGAGGCGCTTGTTTAGGTCCTGCTTCTAATAATGTTGCTGAGTATAGGGATGTAATTGAGCTTCTATGGGATGATTTGTCACGTGGTATCACCTAGCTCAAAGTCCGTTTAGACTCTCAGCTGGTGGTCTCCTAGCTCAATCGAGCTTATCAGGTACGAAATACTATTCTATTACATCAGTTCATGCAAATTTGGTTATTGGAAAGAAATTTTGAAGTTATTATATTCAATCACATTCCAAAAAATCAGAATTCATTGACTGATGCATATGCTAATTACATTTTAGATTGGCATCTAACACACATTTCATAAAAATATACAGCATGGACATAAAAAACACTTGTAAATAAACCGACAACAACAACAATATATATATATATGTAAAATATATTTCCATAGATAGGTCGAGTCTGATCCTCAGATCCCATCATAACGGTATAATATACAAAAATATACAAAAGTGTGGATCACAGTCCATCAAAATGTCCTAGATCTAAGCAGGACCACCTTGGTCACTTGGAGCACCTTGGTCCCCATGGTCTCTGTACTCTGGCTTCCTCAGCCTCTTCAGATTTGGAAGCCTCCACAACATCTATGTATACAGGAACTGCTCTAGCCACTTGCCTAAAAATACATAACCAGACCGGTGGAACTCCAACAATGAACTCCTGCATGGCTGTCGGGATATGCTCTATCCACAAGGTGGGAAATATTTGGGTAAGCCTGGCCAGATTCCCCTCTAGAACCCTGATCAGCCCTGGGTCTTTGCCTATGACAGGATGAACAAACATGCATGGATCCCCTCAGGGAAAACCAGTCCAATATCTACATTTTGACACATTTATAGGATTAAGACTTGTACATATGTATATATCTATCATTTTAAAATTCATAAAAATTTTAAAAATGTTAAAAATTAAAAAATTGTTTACCTAGCTCTCCCCATGCTCCTCCTAAAGGGAGGACAAGGTATGGGTCACCTAGAAAATCCATGCTGGCATATGGAAACTACTCTAGTGCCGGTAGTTGTCGCTCCCACCAAATATAGAAATCATCATCGTATACACTATGCATTGTGTATCCTCCTCCTTGATGGAGGAAGATGTCTCCCCATCTGCTTAGCCTCAGATGACATGGAGATCAGACTGGTAGAGGTATGGCAGGGCTCAACCCTAGTAATCTCTCTTGAAGAAGGCCACCAATATGCTAGAATAACCAAAGTTCTTTCACCTTCCTCTCTTGCAATCAGAAATTTGTCTTTTCATGATAGGGACAACTCCCGAACACCAGTCATAGAGGGCACCATGCATATAATATACTGCCAACCTCATTTGGTTCCGTGTAGCCAAATGTAATGAGGAGGATACTGCAATCCTCATGATGGTGCTCGTAAGCACAAGTAGTGTAAAGCCATGGATATGTGCAATAGGGACACAACTCACTCTCTTCTAGGTACCTAGTGTGTAAAACACATCTATGTAGTTCTAGACACTTAAAGGGTCACCGCCCCTACTGGTTCCCTCTAAGTTGACCGGTGCTCCTCGTCGTGACAGATCGGTAATGAAATACATGTCCTCAGTGGTAATATTCAAAGTCTCACCTTGTAGGTCAAACATCCCCAAATCATGATCCCAATAGTTTATCATGAACTCCAATAGGCAGACATTGGCCCACATGGGTGATGTGCAAAAGAACTTTAATAACCCACTTGCTCGTAATGCATGTATAGTGGGTGCACTTTGGAGTGCTTCTTGGTCCATTGTTTCATGTTCCTGTTCCCTCCATTCTGACACCATATTCACACCTAGCAAAACAAGTAATTTGATTCATTAATTTCATATAAAATTTCAAAAAAATCTGACTATATTTAGCTTTTTATCCTTCAGGCGGTACACGTGACTGTCTAGTTAGACAGGTCGCATACTGTACGCGACTGTCTCTAAAGGAAACTCGTGTATAGAATGCGTGTACGCGAGTCTTTATACTGTGAACCCACATACGCATCATGACATGATTTAGGATGATTTTAATAATTAAATTGGGACTCAAAATTAATAGTTGCTAGGATCAAAATGAAGAGCTCAGGGTGTAGGCTTACCTGCAACTTGCGGAATTTGATTTCGTCCACTAGATTGTCCACAACGATCGAATGAAGGTAGAGGTAAAAACTTTTTTTTAGGGATAAAAATTCAAATGGTGAGTTTTGTTTTGATTTTGAACTATTTATAGAAATTTTATTTCTCAAAGTGGGTTTTTTTCCTATAGTTTGAAATCTATTTAACTAATAGCATATTTCTTTTTGCCTTGAAACAGGTTTTTCATCATTATAAAGTGTTTTTTGCTCCCATAAGGTGGTTTTGTCATTTCCAATACATTTTTGGCATCTATATTCAATCCACATTAACCTTGGAAATCAACATTTTCCATGGACTATCGTATTATAAACCATTAGTTCCCTATTTTTACCATTGTTCTTTTATGGATAGGACCCTTTTTTCATGAGTATCTTCCTTTAAAACCTATTTTGTTCTTTGATACTCATGCCTCAACTGTCTCAGGTACAGGGGTATCTTTTTAGCTATTTTTCACACCAAATAGAGATTCTTTGGAATCTCTTTTTACAAGCTATCCCTTTATAAGACTCCACACCCTTATGGAGTTTCTTTCGGCCCAAGTCTGACTCCTTCAAAATAGATTTGACTATCGAGTTAACTCATCCGTTCAAGCTCGTTAAGAATATGTGAACGGGAATCCGCATTTTTGGTAGGTTATCTCTTTCTCAAACCATGTGGAATAATATGAGAAAGGATCCCTCTCTTTTCTATTTTGAATTGAGAAGAGTATTCTCAGGCATAGGTTTATCACTTTTCTGGACCTAAGGGACTAAATTTACGGAAAAGGAATTCCCGGTTTGAGCTTAGTTTTCTCTTTTTTGTGCTCTGGACCTAAACATGAAAAAGATTCTGAGTGTACTTTGTGTCTTTGGCATGCTTGTTAAACACTTAAGAACAAAGCAACGAGTTTATTTTTGTAAGCCCCATTTCTCGTAATCAAATGGATCTTTTTGAGTGATCTTGCTTTCCTTCACACTTGTAAAACTCAAGCTATTTTATGCTGTTTTGGAAGGAGCGTTGGGTAGGTGGTAATCTAACCTTTTTCGGACCTCCCTAACTAAGTAAGAAAAAGGTTCACCTTTTCTTCTACAGAAGTTAAGAGAGTTCTTATGTGGTATGTTTTATACTTTTTCGGCCTTAGGAGACTAAATTGGATGGAAAAGGACCCCCCTAGAGTCTTCTTTGGATTTTTCAAACTCTCTAAATGTGAAAACACCAACTGAGCATGTACTAGTTTGGGCTCATTAAATCCATGAATCAGTGACACTATCAAGCATTATTTTCCCGTCTCTTCAAGCTTGTTAAAAAATGAAGAGGGATCTGAGTTGACTTTCTTGGACTCATTAAAATTTAATAGGGAAGGTAAGGAAGAAGTTTTCTCTTGTTTTTAGTAGTGGTAGCATGTCATCCTTGAACATAGCACTCTTTGTCTTTTTCGATACCCATGTCTCAGTGTTTACTTTCTATTCAGCTATTACTTTGAGTTTTCTACTCCTCCTCTTGTCCGTTATACCTGGGGAATCTGATCATGTCTCCTACATGTCAGATAAGTCTATTTGTTCCATATATGAGTAAAATGTTACCTTGGGTCATCTCTGTGTCATGCTCACTATTTAAGGACTCAACCCAATGTTTAATCTTTATCCTAATCCCATCATTATTATATCTATTATCTATTGTGTCTCCCTTCTTTTACCCAATTCCTAGTCAATCTTGTGATCCGTTGGAGGATCTATTGCCTTCCTTATCATAGCATGGTTCCATTTCAGTACTTCCTGATGACGAAGACCTAGAGTTTTGACGATCGTACCTTAGGATTCACTTTCATCATTGGTGAATTCCTTTGCTTCAGTTGTTAATTATTACTTATAGATTGACAAACTGTTGAATCCTTTCCATGTTTGACTTCAACCTACATTTATTCACATGGCTTGTGTTGAGCCTAGAATTGGCCCCTTTTTTACCATCCTCGATCACCTTTTCTTCCCCTGTCCTACACCATTCAGCAAGCTAATTAGACCTGTTGTCCTCACTTTATTCCCTAAACTGCCAAGGTATGACTGATCATTGCTTTATCTTATTAATGCTTATGATTGTGATAATTAAGGCTGTGTATCTCTCAAAATGTGCTAACATGTCATGATTTATGAAGGTAGTTTGAGATAAGTGGACTGCAGGAAGATGGGGCTAAACAAGTCTCAACATGAGGAATAATCACTGCTCAAGATGATCCTCCGATCATCTATAAGGCACGTGGTTCTAATGCAACATCTCAGACAGAGCTGTGACAAGGCAGCTGTAACAGAATGCGCTACAATTGGAGATCTTTAGTACATTGCTGCGCGAGTATGATGGAGGTCAGAAGAGATTGCTACTCTTGGGTCAATTAACAGCTCTTCTGTATTTTCCATGTCTTTACCATGCCACGTTGTAACAACTAGTGTTATTTAGGGCACCTGAAGATCAGAGATCTTCATGGCTGCCCTTTGTAATAGGATCGGATGTTATAATCTGTATGTATAAATATGGGAAGCTGTCTTGAACCAGGGGGTTGGAAAATAGATAATTTATTCATTGTATTAGCAGTGGAAGCAACTTTTGTAATCTTTCTTTCTTAAATATAAGGAGTTACCTCTGGTTTAAGGGAGCTTCACGTTGTTCAACCAGAATCTCTGTGTGAAGGCTGGGCCCGCCTTCCACAGAGATTGCTGAGTTAATTTAGGACTGTTTAATTTAGTATTTTGTGATGTTTTGTTGATTCTATTTTCCTTGTACGTAGCCGTAGTAAGTGTGGATTTGCAGTATAATTGTGATTACATCTTCTTGATATCGGTAAGTGGTACAAAGTGACAGTTGACTGAGTAGGAAACATTCTTTGTGCAATTCATGTGGTAGTTGTACATAGCTTGTTCATCCTGGAGTTTTAAGTTGTTATCCCATGAATCCTTGAAATTTATCTTTCCTGTTACGATTGATTGACTTTCATTCATGCAATTCAATTTCTTAGAGTAGTTGAACTCAATCCTTTGCAATTGAATTCCTAGATTAATATTTTATTTACGTTTATGGCTTCAAAGCGTAATCAAATTGAATAGGTGAATTACTTGTTCTGGGATGTGAATAGGATTTCCTTTTTCTGTAATTGTCATTTGAATCTTATATCATTTTCCTTCAATACATGCTAGGAATTAATTGAAATTGTAGTTTCTAGAAGATGAATGGGATTACACAGATTCTTGGGAGGGGCATAGCTGTTAGAGGATAAGAGTGTTCAATTACAGTGATTGTGTGTTTAAGCATATACTGTGCATTTATCCTTTGAAATAAAAGACTTTCTCGGGTTGACAATAAATCTCGTATGCTTTGTATGTTGGTAATAATTTACTTGCATATTGGGTGCTCGACATTTTGGCGCTGTTGCCGGGGAAGGATAAAAATTAAGCACTATCATTAGTTGCATCTGGTAATTGTTTCTAGTCAGTATTTTCTATTCTTTTTGCTGAAATGATTTGGGTTGCATGAATACGAGAAGGGTAAAACACGATCAACTCTCAACTCCCAAAACCCCACAAAATACTAATAGTGCAAGTGGCTTGGGTCGCGGTCGAGGACCACCATTGGGCAGAAGGACATTCATCGACGATCTTGTTGACAGAACTGATTCATCCACCAGGGCTCACCATCAAGAAACTCCTATCAAAAGAAACCCTGCCGATCCTGGGGCGCCAGTGTCAGGGTCCACGATGGAGAATACACGAGCAGCTGCGACTTCCTCGAATATCCATGTGGAAGAGGAGACAGTTGTTACAACTGGGCCTACTGGTAGAGGTTCAATCTACCACATTTACGGGAAGGTTGTGACTGAAGAAGAGTGGATGCAATTCCACCAGAAGTTTACTGATCAGTGGAAAAACAAGGAAAAGAACGAGGAATAGAAGAAAGATGAAGAGAAAAATGAGGAACAGAGCATAGGAACGAACGAAGATAAGGAAACAGGAGAAGAGATGAGTAACAGACATGAGTCCGACGAGGAAGAGGCAATGGGGAAAAACTATCATCATGAGAATCATTCCCTGCCTGAAGGCACGATGGCTACACTGCAATTTCCGATTCAGCAGCCAGCGTGGGCATCCCCTATGAAAAATATCTCACCATCGGTGTTGCCTTGCTTCCACGAAAAGGCAGCAGAAGATCCAGACGAATTCCTTTTTGAATTCGATATTCTCTGCCGTAGCTATGATTATGTCACCGATGCACAAAAGCTAAAAATTTTCCCTGCCACCCTGAAGGACAACGCAGTACGCTGGTTCATGAGCCTTGGGGGAGGAACTGTTGCCAATTGGGATAAAATGAAATAGGTGTTCCTGGAGAAATATCAGGAATATTGCAACACCAAGGACAATAGAGGAATTGTTCAAAATGGTGCAGAAGGAGGATGAAAGTCTGGAGGATTTTGTGGAAAGGCTGCTGTACAATGTGCAAAGAGATGGGCAGATGAATATGGGGCTAGACGTGCTCAAGATAATCTTGCTTCGTGGGATCAGGGATGATTGCTTAGACATGTTAAATCTACTAGGAAAGGGAGATATCTCCAAAGAACCTTTTGGAAAGATTGTGGAATCATGTAAGAGATACTCCAAGGGCTCTTCCAGGAACAATAAGCGGGATAAAAGGGATAAGCTAGAACGTGATGTCTTCGATAGAACTTGGAAGTCATCCAATGGAGGAGCTACCCGTGCAGAGATAGGAAATATCCTTGAAAATTTTAAGATGGAAATGATGAGATCCATCTCTTCGGAGATCGATGTCCTGAAGGAAAAACAAAAATAGTCTGTGGAGGATCTCACACTAGGTGTGTTCTTCCCCCGATGTAGAAAGAATCATCCACTGAGAGAATGCCCGCTTGATAAAGTAGAAGTATGTCAGTTGTGCGTGTTATACACCAGAATGGCACCTCTCCGTCCGAGTGCCGACTTTCCTTATGTCGACGCGCAAAAGGACACTTATGGATTGAGGTTTTCCTAGAATACTATAGCTTGGCTTTTATGGAATACATTTCTGCCTTCATCTCTGCCTATGACCACTTTTCCATGATTTCGTCGCATGTCGGCACTTCATGAAAGTCACTGAAAAAACACCTATCTTGGAGGACCCATATCTTGAGTTCTTTAACTCCGTTTGACCTCATTTCTGCACCGTTGGAAAGGTATTTCAGTTAGCTAAAACTTTCCTAAAGACGCCAAAGTCTGAAAATGCCCAGAAATACCTTCAAAATGCGTTTTTTGTGTATGCGAGACTCTCCTTATGTGCAACCCGCGCATCATATGCAACTCTTGTGTTTTGCAAGTCGCGCATGCATATATTCGCGGGTTGCTCTTGTGTAAACTTGCGTATCATGCACGGGTTGCTCTCCTTCATAGTCGTGCATCTGTTTCTCAACATTAAAACATAAAAACACGCCTTTTGAGTTAGTTTGGGTAGTTATACAATTGACTCCTTCAGTTGTAACCACTTTGGCTTCGCCCCTAACTCTTCTTCATCATATAAATAGAGGTAGGGAGGTCCATGAAAGGGGACTTGGATTTTATGCATTGTTATACTGGAGGAATCGGGACTCTCTTTGCCCACACCTTTGCCCTGGAGGTCTTCCCCTTGTGTTGCAGAGCTTGGAGGCTAAGTTCTTTGGAGAAGAGAAGCA
>LPNX010865830.1:150212-165813 GCA_001517045.1 Pseudotsuga menziesii
TGAGGTGTGGATCTTTCTCATCTCTGAAACTTGCTGTTATATACTTGCTGAACATTGTGCATCTCTCTTTCAACCCCAGTACGTTGATGGCCTCTTAAACCCTAGCCATAGGATACTTTCCTTTACAACAGTGTGAGCTGAACCACGACATGAAATAATGTCCCTCACTTCCCCAAGTGAAGGCTGTTCTGCAAGAATCAACTCTAGAGGTGGAATCGGCCTATTTCATTGCACAGAAGAAACCCTGGTAGCCTTGAAATCAAGGTATGCCTCTAGACTCGTTTCCATTTTTGAATAATATGAGCAATTGGAATAACATGCAAAATGTGAATACACAATTCCCTTCAAATTATGCTCAATGGAATCCTTCCTAACCTGCAATGCAAACTTATAACTCATGGAGTCCCTGGACACAGCCACCACATCAACCTACGTCGTGGTCTCCTGGATGGAGAAACTTCCACCCCGGGAACTAGTTTCCTCAACCACCTCCACCACAACAGTCACCATATTCTCCTCAATATCCTCAATATCCACCTCAGCAGTCACAGCTGCAGCTGCAGAATAATTCCAGCCCTAATATACCAATACAACCTCAGCTGCCTGCCCAACCTAATCCTAACCCGAATAATAAAACAATCCATCAATTAGAGACTGTCAACATGCCGAACTACTCTCTTTCCCCTGTACCTTGCAACGACATTTGTTTACAATATGGGAAAATAGTAGAACCTGTGATTACAGAAGATTCTCCACCTTCTGTGCATAAAGAAGGAGGGAGTTTACAGCATCCATCCGATACAGTTCCTATCATTGAAGATGCTGAGCATCCCTTAGATGGGATGGCTGAACCATCAAATGATAAATCTGACAATACACAGCCTACCCAGCTAATAAGGAAACCACCATACCACGAGAGACTAATGCTACCAAGAATAGGGGGGGCAAGCTTAGTTTAACCTCATAGGAGAGTTAAAAAATCTATATGTTAATATCCCCCTTCTTCAAGCTCTTGAGGACGTGCCTATTTATGCTAGAACCATTCGGGACCTGTGCACTAAGAGACCAAGAAGGAAACCCAGAGATCCTCCCACTGTTCACGTCATAGGAAATTTATCTGCCTTGATAACAGGAAAGACCCCTGTGACTAAGTATGACAACCCTGGCAATCCTGCTGTCACTGTATAGGTAGGACAGACCCATATACCCAACATGCTAGTAGACTTAGGAGCAGCGATCAATGTCATAACCATGGAGACTGTAAAGAAGCTTGGGCTCACTAATCTTAGACCGACCCCCACCATTTTAGAATTGGCAGACAGATCCACCATTAGACCCAAAGGGATTCTGGACGACCTTGTCATCTCAGTCGATTCATGGGAGTACCCTGCTAACTTATTGGTATTACAACCAAAATCACAACTAGGAGGACACCCATTGATCCTGGGGAGGCCTTGGTTGGCCACAACTGACGCTTGCATCAGCTATCAAGTAGGGTCCATGACTGTATCTGATGGTACAGAGACTAAAAGCCTCACCCTTTATCCTCCAGCTCGGCCAAGTCTAGAGGCTGAAACTTCCCTTTGGATAGAACAGGAAGAGGAGGAGGATGTTCAGACACTACTAACTATAGGGAAGGCCTTAACTTTTAAAAATGAAACAGAAGATGATGCTATTAGTAATTTTATTAGTGAACCCACTCTAGTTGATGAAGAGTTCTATCAACTCTTGAACATTACCCTGGGCAAGGAAGAACAAGAAAATCTTACGAAAGAAGCACTAGTCGGTGACACAAACATAATCCCAGTTTTGAAAAATTCAAAAAGTATTCCTATTGAGATAGAGTCTGGAAAAACCTTGAATATCAATCCTAGCCTGTCCTCAGAGGAACAGAAGCACCTAATCAACCTCTTGAAAGAACACAAGGGGGCGTTCACCTGGGAGTATACAGACATGAGGGGTATTCCCTCTAATCTGTGCACCCATCACATTTATATTAAAAGTGACTCCCGGCCTGTGTGTCAACCTCAACAACGCATGAACCCCAATCTGAGGGATATAGTGAAGGAAGAAATCCAGAAAATCTTGGAGGCAGGGTTTATATACCCTATTTAGGATAGCGAGTGGGTTTCCCCACTCGTAATTGTGCCCAAGAAAAATGGTAAATGGAGGGTCTGTGTTGATTACAGGGAACTGAACAAAGCCACCCAAAAGGATCATTTCCCTTTGCCCTTTATTGACCAAGTACTTGATACCCTATCGAAGAAAAAGTTCTTCTCCTTCCTAGATGGGTTCAGCGGGTACAACCAAATTCAAATTGCTCCTGAGGACCAGGATAAGACCACCTTCACTTGTCCCTGGGGAATGTTTGCCTACAGAGTGCTTCCCTTTGTTTTATGTAACGCACCGGCAATGTTTCAAAGAGATGTAATTGGCATATTCTCTGAATTAGTTAATGATAGTATGGGAAATGTTTATGGACGGTTTTAGTCCCTATGGCAAGGATTTTGAGGAAGCGCTGGAAAATTTAAAGAAGGTTTTAGTTCACTGTGAGCAGACTCAGCTCTCATTAAGCACTGAAAAGTGCCATATGATGATGAGTGAGGGGGTGGTATTAGGGCATTTCATCTCTGCCAATGGAATTCAGGTGGACCCTTCAAAAATCAAGGTGATAAAAAATATACCTACCCCTTCAACTCAGAAAGAGGTGCAAAGTTTTCTGGGACATGATGGATATTACCGAAGGTTTATAAAAAAATTCTCCAAACTTGCTTCTCCTTTGTTCTCTCTATTAACAAAGGATGCATAGTTTGTGTGGAGTGAAGCATGCCAGACAGCATTTGATAAGCTTAAGGAAAAATTGTCCACAGCTCCTATCCTAAGGGGACCAAATCAGACCCTACCCTTCCATATTTCTTCAGATGCCTCTGATACCGCCATTGGAGTAGTATTAGAATAGCAGGATGGTCAAGTACCTTATGCCATCTATTATGTTAGTAAAAACTTAGCCCCTGCTGAACTTAATTATACTGTTACCGAGAAAGAATTCCTAGCTATTGTCTACTCTTTCAATAAATTTCGACATTACATTACTGGGTAGCCTACATTTGTGCACACTGACCACTCTGCCATTAAATAATTAATGAAAAAACCTGTCACCAATGACAGAGTGACCAGGTGGCTCTTGTTATTGTAGGAATTTGATATTACCATTATAGATAAACCTGGGAAAGAAAATGTTGTTGCTAATTTTCTATCTCGTTTCACTAATAGTGATGATAGTTTTCCTGTTGAGGACTCTTTTCCAGATGAACATCTATTCGCACTTTCAGCTCATTCCCCCTGGTATGCAGACGTAGCTAATTATTTGGTTGAAGGAAAGCTCCTGCCACATATTTCTAAACGAGAAAAGAGAAAAATCATTCAGCAGAGTGCCAGGTAATGTTGGCTCAACGGTCATCTCTTCTACATAGGACCTGATCTTGAGATTAGGAGATGTGTGAGAGAAGATGATATCTTCCATATACTGAAATCCTGTCATGATGGACCTTGTGGGGGACACTTTGCAGACAAAAGAACAGGGCATAAAGCACTACGGATGGGCTACTATTGGCCGACTCTTTTCAGGGACGCTAAAAGGTATGTTCAGTCCTATGACAGCTGCCAAAGGATGGGCCAGCCTAATAAAATAGACCAAATGCCTCTACAACCTCAAGTAGTAGTTGAACCATTTGATAGATGGGCACTGGATTTTGTTGGCCCTATCAGCCCTCCTTCTAGACAGAAAGTTTACATTTTGGTTTGTACTGATTATATGACCAAGTGGGTAGAGGCTGTAGCTTTGGCTAAGGCTAACGACCAGGCGGTGATTGATTTTCTATACAGCAAGATATTTACCCACTTTGGGGTACCAAAGGAAGTAGTTACCGATGGGGGACCGCAATTCATGTCACATCAATTTGAATCCTTGCTCCAGAAGTATCATGTGCAGCATAGGGTGGCTTCACCTTATCACCCCCGGGCCAATGGCCAGGTGGAGAGTACCAATAAATTTATTGAAACCATCCTTACTAAAACAGTTAAGATCCATCGAAAGGATTGGGATGACAGGCTTCCGGAAGCACTGTGGGCATATCGCATGACTTGGCGCAACACCAAAGGTTTCTCTCCTTACGATTTAGTGTATGGAAAGAGTGTCATCTTTCCAATTGAGTTTGAAATCAAAACCCTGAAGATAGCCACTAAAATGAATCTGGATGTAACAGAAGCCCAGAAGAGAAGATTGAATCAACTAAATGAATTGGATGAGAAGTGCTCAGCTGCAATGGACCAGACTGTGCTACTTTAGCAACAGAGATCCAATTGGCATGACCGATTTATTAAAAAGAAAGTCTTCTGCAAGGGACACTGGGCGTTACTATATGAATCCAGGTTCAAAAAGGATTTGCAAATTACGTACAAGGTGGCTCAGTCCATACTTGGTCGATAGGGTATTTGACAATGGTACTGTTCATCTGGTGACCATTGATGAAAACCGCATACCACTATTTTCTAATGGCCACAGACTGCGACTGTATCATAAGCCTATTTCGAAAGATGCATTCATTTCTCAAATTGCCGCCGATCCAGATTATCAGCTGGCACCTGGGCAGGAACTTATCCTTGCCTTTGCCAATCCTTAAACTGTAAATCACATTTGAATTATTGTACATAAATAATATTTTTTTTCTATCGCATCGTACATTGTTTTTTTTTTCCCCTTTGCATTTGATCTTCTCGTTTGCTGTTGTTTTTCAAAAAAAAAAAATTGTAGGGAAGCGCCAGGGGGATGACCAGATTGGCCCTGTCGAGTGTGAGTCGTTTTCCTATGCCTTCCTGTGCTGCCTTTCCTTTTCCTTAAAATAAATTTCCAGCCGGCCATAAAATCCATTTCCCGTCAGCTACGACATATTTCCCGGCAGCTGCGACATATTTTCTGGCGGCTGCGACATATTTCCCAGCGGCTGTAAACCTTTTCCCAGCAGCCGCGATCTTTTTCCCGATGACCAGAAAATCCTTTTTTCGGCAGCTGTAAATCATTTTCCCGGCAGCTGCAACATATTTCCCGGCGGCTACAACATATTTTTCGGCAGCTGTAAAAATTTTCTCGGCAGCCATGATTTTTCCCGATGCCGCCAATTCTTTTCCCGGCGGCCGTGAATCTTTCCTGGCGGCTGCAACATCTTTTTTGTCAGCTGCGCTATCATTCCGGGAAAACTGCAGTTCTGCTCTATTGGCGGATGTCTCCAGCATTAAAATCCATTTTTATTTCAAAACTTGAAAATTTGCAAAGGTAACTCCTGTGTTATTGGGAAATTGCTTCCTGCACTGTTCAATCTGCTAGATATGGATCCGATCCCCCCTTGCGTCAACAAGCTGGTCCATAAGGTGACGGTCTTCTTCATAATTCTGACCATATGGACGCGATGGTTGTGTTTCACAGGCGAAAAGAATTATGGCCGTATTCCGGTTATAATGATGAACTTAATGAATACACACGCGCTCGGCCTCCACAACGTCAGCAACCGCACGTTCCACTAGTCTCCACAGGATATCCGACGCACAGTCCCACGAGGTATGGATTTGATTTATTATGTGATTAAGTGTTGATATGATTTAACGATATCAGTCGTACCTTTATTCGTATCACCATTATGGATTAATTAACCCTTTCCCTCATGCGATGTAAACACTAATAACCACCACCTTCCCCAATTCGGAATAAAATTTTGAACATTTTTTTGTGATGAACTTTCCAAATTTGCCCATTTTCTCAACATCTCCGCTCAACGATTCGTGCATCTTCCACGCTGTAACCTTCATTCTCGGACTCTGTTATCTGTGGGGTAGCAACCTCAGTCTGCAGCCAGGATCATGGGGATTCCAGCTCGTCATGAACCTTTGAATACATAGGAACTTAGAAAAAAATCCTACAGTTTTTGCCATCTTTCAAGCCGCCAGCTGGATCAAATTTTTTGAGCGACTAGACGGATTCAATCGAGAAGCAGCATTACAATTTTCTTTAAACCTCACAGAAACTCACTCCGAGGTATGGGGGCTGCACATAGAAGTCTTCTAGGCCATTATATCCTAGGTTACTGCCATTCCACAGGTGGGAAGAGCATGGTTTGGACGACAAGTCCCCACGGCAACTGCACGAGAAGCATTTTTAGTAGAGGGGGAGCAAGTTCAATCATCAAGAAGAGGGATCACACTACACTCATTGCCATGACCATGGGACCAGGTGGCTATCTTTCTCAAGAAATACATCACTTGCGAAGGTAGGTACCAAACTATTTATAATTCTGAACTTCCTTTACTTTATCATCTCTGCCATGGCACTTTAGTAAACATCCCATACTATTTGCTTCATGACTTGCGTCATATGGCGGCATTCGTCCAAGACGCTAAGCATCCATTTTCCTCCTTGACCCACCATGGTCTCATCAAATTAATAATTTTAAGAACCCTTTCCCAGCATAATATCACCTGGGAACAATTCACAGCTCGAGCTCAGGAACCTACTCCCTTGTCGGGTGTCCCAATGGAACAGGAACAGGTTCAAATACAGCAGGAGGACCGGAGTCCCTCCAATAGAGTTGGGGGGAGGGATGAAACTGCATCAGAAGAAGAGAAACCGGGGGCACAATTAGAGCAATTGGGGGAGGGTGTAGATAAAAACCTTGTGGAAAACCCCGACAACAAGGCAGCTCTGACAACAGAAGGTGAAATTGGAGCAGCACTAAATGCTGCGACAATTGAACCTGAAGGTGACAGAGTTAGGGAAATAGAAGAAAATTTCGAGCTAGTAACCATTGAATCCTCAGCTGAGTGGGGAGGAGGAACTTTAATTGAGGAAGAGCAGCTTGAGGAGCAAGAAAAAATCCATTCGACCTCAGCTGTGAATCCCGATATCCTAGCTCCTCAAAAGAAAACACCACAAAGAAGAAAAAAGAGATCAATCAAGGAACTTAACATAACCTCACCAATCAGAAGGAAAAGAACTAAATCAGCTGCAGCAGCAGAGGCAACCAGAAAAAGATGGGCAACCCTAGAGGCACAGGTTGAGTTCCTGATCCTTGTACCGAGGCCAATGGATACTCCATAAGGGCTAGTCAAAGAAGAAACCCGATTTGAAGGACTTCTAGCTGAGAACACACTATTAAAAGAGGAAGTCCAAGTACTTCGTAGGGATTGGAAACATGGAAGGAAACCTGCAAAAAACAAGGTGAAAGGAAATTGTATACATTGGTGGAGGCCGCAGAGCAACTGGAGGAATCGAACTCTACTGAACCTGGGGAGGAAGATGAGCGAGTAATCTGTCCCAACTATGGGGAAATCTTCAAGGAGGCAGGCCACAAGATTGTAATTCACACTTGTACAGCACAATAGTCCATGCCCACAATGGAGGAAGCTGCAGAAAAAGAAGATGATGTCACATAAGAACCAACATCTTTAACCATCAGTGCTCAAGTTTCCACCAATCCTGTGACAGAAGAGCTAAAGGATGAAATCATGTATGATGATGGGGACAGAGATTGCACTGTAACCCGAGAATGCTCCCATGACATACAGATTATAGAGGCTGAGCCACAAAGGCAAGACATTGATGAATTTGAACAAGGTGTTGTAACACAAGAACCAGCATCCCTGAGTATACTTGTCCAATTGGCCGAGAAAATGGGAGAAGAACCTGGGATGGAGGACACTCTGGAGCTTAGTGAAGAACTTTGTACAGTAACCCTAGAATGTTCCCAGGATATAGAGCTCATAGGAGAAGAATTGTAACAACAGGAGGATGAAGGGGTAATCTAGGATGTTGCTACACAAGAACCAACATCCTTGGAGGTTGCAGCAAGGACTCCTGAATTGCAATTAGAAGATAACCCTGGAATGGATATCATGCCCGATATACATTGGAGAAAGGATGAAAAGGTATAGACACAATCCTCAGCTGACACTGAAATCCTTGAGGAGGAGCTGCACACTGAGGAAGATATCCAATCTCAGTGGCAGAAGGACAAGGAAGACACTGTTACACAAGAACCAGTGTCTCTAGAAGCAATGAATGAAGTCACTGAAGAGAGTCTAAGGGATGTTGCTGTCACACAAGAACCAGCAACTCTTGAATCAAATTTGGAAATGCAGGTTACCCAAGAAAAAGATTTTGTTAGACAAGAACCAGTGTCTCTTGGAATTTTGGACGTGGCTGTTGAAGAAAATCCAGGAGGAGTCACTGTCACACAAGAACCAGCAATTCTCGAACCAAATTTAGAAATGCAGGGTCTCCAAGAGGAAGACACTGTCACATAAGAACCAGTGTCTCCAGAGGCAATGGATGTAGCTAATGAGGAGAATCCAAGGGAAGTTGCTGCCACACAAAAAACAGCAACTCTTGAACCAAATTTAGAAATGCAGGGTCCCCAAGAAGAAGACACTGTCACACAAGAACCAGTGTCTCCAGAAGCAATGGATGTATATACTGAAGAAAGTCCAAAGGAAGTTGCTATAACACAACAACCAACAACTCTCATAGTAAAATTAGATGTGCTAGAAGACACTATCCCACAAGAACCAGTGCTTCTACCCCTTAGAAATTTCATTGACTTGGACTATGATCAAGAAGAGCATCATAAAAAGGAAACCTTGAACCTGTCAGCAGAAGTCTCAACTCTGAGAATGGAAGTGACCAAATGGAAAAGTCAGGTGGAATAGTACCAAAAAGGGATGATTTCTCTCAACGAGCATAGGAAAATCATCAGGGGATTGGAAGAGAATTGGGCAGAAGAACGTATGGCCCACCGAGTTTGAGAAGAAGAGTTGCAGAGCAAGTTGAGAGAATTGAAAAAGTTCCAATCCATGCAACAGGAGAAGGAGCAGATGTATGATCTCTCTCAAGAACTCATGGGCACCAGGAAGCCTTCTTCCTCTTATCCAGTATTCCTATTTGAACAATTTGTCTGGTTTAAATTGAAGGCTGTACAGGAAGGGAGGTCGTTCGAAATCACAACCTCAGCAAAGTTCTTGGAGACATTCTTTGGAAGCAATTTTGAGGAGCAGAATTTGCTGTGTGAACTTTACTTGCATGAGATGGCTTGCCCTCTGGACCGCCACTCAAATCCTGTTCCATTTGCAGGGGATGTTCAGCTAAGAGCTTTTGCCTCTTTTGTGAGCAATCACGTTCAGTGGGAAAGGTATTTTCAAACCTTTTTTCATAATGAAGCTCACACTAACCTATGGATTCGGAGTGAGCCCCAAAATCCTGGTATTCTTTTGGATCGGTACAGAGATTTCCTTTCACATCCTCCCCATGCACAGCATATAATGAGATTGTAGGAAGAGGTGATCTCCACTTGCACCAATTACATCTCCAGACACTAGCAGGTAGCATTGGACGGGAGTAAGCATAGATGGCAGGCTGCCTCCTCTGCATTCAGAAGCCGAGATCCCTACTGTTTCAAGAATTTCAAGCAGGCACTTTCTAGGGTTAAGGGCTATGTGGGAAGTATGAGGGAGTGTGGGGTTGATTGGTTGGGTTTGAAATTCATATTCCCCCTCATTTGGTGGCCAGAAAAACCATATAACGTGGATTTTTCCTTAACTAGGGAAAAAGAGCAGCGATGCTGGAATTATTGGGTTACTCATAGAGGCTTTTTAAAGAAAGATGAGATGCCTAAGTTTCCCTACAACTTTTCCTCCCTCCATGAACAGAGCTTAGTACAGGACTCAGATTTTGATTGATGAAGGATTTTGCATGAGGACATGCAATAGGATAGTTGGGGGAGATGTTGAGCCTAGAATTGGCCCCTTTTTGACCATCCTCGATCACCTTTTCTTCCCCTATCCTACACCATTCAGCAAGATAATTAGACCTTTTGTCCTCAATTTATTCCCTAAACTGCCAAGGTATGACTGATCATTGCTTTATCTTATTAATGCTTATTATTATGATAATTAAGGCTGTGTATCTCTCAAAATGTGCTAACATGTCATGATTTATGAAGGTAGTTTGAGATAAGTGGACTGCAGGAAGATGGGGCTGAACAAGTCTCGACATGAGGAATAATCGTCGCTCAATATGATCCTCTGATCATCGATAAGGAACGTGGTTCTAATGCAACATCTCAGACAGAGCTGTGACAAGGCAGCTGTAACACAATGCGCTACAATTGGAGATCTTTAGTACATGGCTGCGTGAGCATGATGGCGGTCAGAAGAGATTGCTACTCTTGGGTCAATTAACAACTCTTCCATATTTTCCATGTCTTTACCATGCCACGTTGTAACAACTAGTGTTATTTAGGGCACCTGAAGATCAGAGATCTTCATGGATTCCCTTTGTAATAGGATCGGATGTTATAATCTGTATGTATAAATATGAGAAGATGTCTTGACCCAGGGGGTTTGAAAATAGATAATTTATTCATTGTATTAGCAGTGGAAGCAACTTGTGTAATCTTTCTTTATTTAATATAAGGAGTTACCTCTAGTTTAAGGGAGCTTCACATTTTTCAGCCAGCATCTCTGTGTGAAGGCTGGGCCCGCCTTCGAAAGAGATTGCTGAGTTAATTTAGGACTGTTTAATTCAGTATTGTGTGATGTTTTGTTGATTATATTTTCCTTGTACGCAGCCGTAGTAAGTGTGGATTTGCAGTATAATTGTGATTACATCTTCTTGAGATCGGTAAGTGGTACAAAGTGAAAGTCGACTGAGTAGGAAACTTTCTTTGTGCAATTCATGTGGTAGTTGTACACAGCTTGTTCATCCCAGAGTTTTAAGTTGTTATCCCATGAATCCTTGCAATTTATCTTTCCTATTATGATTGATTGACTTTCATTCCTGCAATTGAATTTCTTAGAGTAGCTGAACTCAATCCTTTGCAATTGAATTCCTAGATTAATATTTGATTTACGTTTATGGCCTCCAAGAGTAATCAGATTGAATAGGTGAATTACTTGTTCTGGGATGTGAATAGGATTTCCTTTTTCTGTAATTGTCATTTGAATCTTATATCATTTTCCTTCAATACATAGTAGGCAGTAATTGAAATTGTAGTATCTAGAAGATGAATGGGATTACACAGATTCTTGGGAGGGGCATAGCTGTTAGAGGATAAGAGTGTTCAATTATAGTGATTGTGTGTTTAAACATATACTGTGCATTTATCCTTTGAAATAAAAGACTTTCTCGGGTTGACAATAAATCTCGTATGCTTTGTATGTTGGTAATAATTTACTTGCATATTGGGTGCTCGACAGCTTGGATTGTACTGGTTCTTTGGGATTGTTTATGAAGACCTTATCTCGTCACCTATGGACTAAGTTGCGCAAGATTATGTTCCATTTATGTACATAGCTTCCAGATATTTGAAGACTCATCATTATTGTATATTTTGTCTTCGATCCACCTTTGTAATATACGTGGTCTATTACCCATATCATATGATGTACTCAAATATTGTAAAGGAGCTAGTGTTCCAGTATATTGAACATAGCATCTTCAGATATGACTTTGTATATGACATTATTATGTATTTGTTTCAGGTACTACCTCTACTCCATTGTATTTTTGAGTTCTCCAAAGATAAAGATTATAATGTATTTCAGCCATCACTTCCCTCTGACCTCACACATTAGGGGGCATCTGTTATCTACCTGAATGGCACTTCTTCGTCCGAGTGCTGACATTCCCTATGTTGGCACACAAAAGGACATTTATGGATTGAAGGTTGCCTAAAACACTATAGATGGGCATATTATGAACTACATTTATCATCCATCCAGCTAGTTATTTTTACCTTTGAATATGTCAAGTGTTGCACATGCCTTTTCATATATGCAACTCACGTACATACATGCCTTTTATTAAATCATGTCGTGTGTTGTACGAGAGTATCTGTAATTGCATCTCGCATATAGATTTGTACGCGGGTCTCCCTTAGAGAAACTCACGTGTCATACATGAGTTTCTAGTATTAATACCCACGTACACCTTCCTTTGACATTAAAAACAATAAATTGCTATTATTTGAGATTTGTTAAGCCCTTAACCATAACCATCTTAACTGTCTCAACCTCCTCAACCCTTGAAACTTCCTTATTTCAATAAGTATAAATAAAGGCATTGGAGAGGGTATTAATCAATCATACTTGGAGAGAAAATTTATGCTGATGGTGTCTATTCAGAAGTATTTGGAGCAGTGGAACTTAGAATCCTTTGGTTGCAGAGGAGTCCTTGTATCAGGTGTTGGGTTGTAATCTGAACTCATTCACTATTGTTAATAAAGAGAATCCTTCTTCCATATGTGTTTTGAATGTCTCTCATGTATTATGGTTTGATGAATACTTATGATTGAGCACTCTGTATATGATTTATCTAACCTATTGTATATACATGTATCATCTTGCACTTGGAGGATTTTATCTTGATAGGTGAAGGAGAAGCATATTTGAAGGCTTTCGAGGAGAAGTAGAGCGGAAGAGGAAAAATCTACGATTAATCATCATGTATCGGGTGAGTCTTTTCTATCCTTTTATTTTATTTTCTATACTCTAGAGTCAATTTCCTACAAGTTTTATGAGTATGTTGGTAACCCTAGACCTTTGGTTATAAGGTTTTTATTCCTGTATAACACTCCCCCTCTCCCCCATCCACCCCACTCTCCCTCCCTGTCCATGTCTCCCTTTGTCTCCCCCCCCTCTCTCTCTCCCTGTCTCCCTCTGTCTCTCCCCCCCTTTCTCTCCCTCTCACCCAATGCCACACTCTCCCACCCATCTCCCTCCTTCCCTCCCTCCCTCCCTCTCACTCTCTCCCCCTCTCCCTCTCTCTCTCTCTCTCTCTCTCTCTCTCTCTCTCTCTCTCTCTCTCTCTCTCTCTCTCTCTCTCTCTCTCTCTCTCTCTCTCTCTCTCTCTCTCTCTCTCTCTCTCTCTCTCTCTCTCTCTCTCTCTCTCTCTCTCTCTCTCTCTCTCTCTCTCTCTCTCTCTCTCTCTCTCTCTCTCTCTCTCTCTCTCTCTCTCTCTCTCTCTCTCTCTCTCTCTCTCTCTCTCTCTCTCTCTCTCTCTCTCTCTCTCTCTCTCTCTCTCTCTCTCTCTCTCTCTCTCTCTCTCTCTCTCTCTCTCTCTCTCTCTCTCTCTCTCTCTCTCTCTCTCTCTCTCTCTCTCTCTCTCTCTCTCTCTCTCTCTCTCTCTCTCTCTCTCTCTCTCTCTCTCTCTCTCTCTCTCTCTCTCTCTCTCTCTCTCTCTCTCTCTCTCTCTCTCTCTCTCTCTCTCTCTCTCTCTCTCTCTCTCTCTCTCTCTCTCTCTCTCTCTCTCTCTCTCTCTCTCTCTCTCTCTCTCTCTCTCTCTCTCTCTCTCTCTCTCTCTCTCTCTCTCTCTCTCTCTCTCTCTCTCTCTCTCTCTCTCTCTCTCTCTCTCTCTCTCTCTCTCTCTCTCTCTCTCTCTCTCTCTCTCTCTCTCTCTCTCTCTCTCTCTCTCTCTCTCTCTCTCTCTCTCTCTCTCTCTCTCTCTCTCTCTCTCTCTCTCTCTCTCTCTCTCTCTCTCTCTCTCTCTCTCTCTCTCTCTCTCTCTCTCTCTCTCTCTCTCTCTCTCTCTCTCTCTCTCTCTCTCTCTCTCTCTCTCTCTCTCTCTCTCTCTCTCTCTCTCTCTCTCTCTCTCTCTCTCTCTCTCTCTCTCTCTCTCTCTCTCTCTCTCTCTCTCTCTCTCTCTCTCTCTCTCTCTCTCTCTCTCTCTCTCTCTCTCTCTCTCTCTCTCTCTCTCTCTCTCTCTCTCTCTCTCTCTCTCTCTCTCTCTCTCTCTCTCTCTCTCTCTCTCTCTCTCTCTCTCTCTCTCTCTCTCTCTCTCTCTCTCTCTCTCTCTCTCTCTCTCTCTCTCTCTCTCTCTCTCTCTCTCTCTCTCTCTCTCTCTCTCTCTCTCTCTCTCTCTCTCTCTCTCTCTCTCTCTCTCTCTCTCTCTCTCTCTCTCTCTCTCTCTCTCTCTCTCTCTCTCTCTCTCTCTCTCTCTCTCTCTCTCTCTCTCTCTCTCTCTCTCTCTCTCTCTCTCTCTCTCTCTCTCTCTCTCTCTCTCTCTCTCTCTCTCTCTCTCTCTCTCTCTCTCTCTCTCTCTCTCTCTCTCTCTCTCTCTCTCTCTCTCTCTCTCTCTCTCTCTCTCTCTCTCTCTCTCTCTCTCTCTCTCTCTCTCTCTCTCTCTCTCTCTCTCTCTCTCTCTCTCTCTCTCTCTCTCTCTCTCTCTCTCTCTCTCTCTCTCTCTCTCTCTCTCTCTCTCTCTCTCTCTCTCTCTCTCTCTCTCTCTCTCTCTCTCTCTCTCTCTCTCTCTCTCTCTCTCTCTCTCTCTCTCTCTCTCTCTCTCTCTCTCTCTCTCTCTCTCTCTCTCTCTCTCTCTCTCTCTCTCTCTCTCTCTCTCTCTCTCTCTCTCTCTCTCTCTCTCTCTCTCTCTCTCTCTCTCTCTCTCTCTCTCTCTCTCTCTCTCTCTCTCTCTCTCTCTCTCTCTCTCTCTCTCTCTCTCTCTCTCTCTCTCTCTCTCTCTCTCTCTCTCTCTCTCTCTCTCTCTCTCTCTCTCTCTCTCTCTCTCTCTCTCTCTCTCTCTCTCTCTCTCTCTCTCTCTCTCTCTCTCTCTCTCTCTCTCTCTCTCTCTCTCTCTCTCTCTCTCTCTCTCTCTCTCTCTCTCTCTCTCTCTCTCTCTCTCTCTCTCTCTCTCTCTCTCTCTCTCTCTCTCTCTCTCTCTCTCTCTCTCTCTCTCTCTCTCTCTCTCTCTCTCTCTCTCTCTCTCTCTCTCTCTCTCTCTCTCTCTCTCTCTCTCTCTCTCTCTCTCTCTCTCTCTCTCTCTCTCTCTCTCTCTCTCTCTCTCTCTCTCTCTCTCTCTCTCTCTCTCTCTCTCTCTCTCTCTCTCCCACTCTCCCTCCCTCTCCCCCTTTCCCTCCTCCTCCCTCCCTCATCCCCTCTCTCTCCCAATCCCACTCTCCCCCTCCCTCTCCCTCTCCCTCCCTATCTTAACCCTATTACCCCCCTTACCAATAGAGCCCTTCTCTCTAACTCTCTCTAACCCTTGATAACTCCCTCTCTCACTCTCTCACCTCCCTACTCCTCCCTAACCCTTTGCATGTCTCTCTCTCAAAGCCCTACTACCCCCTTACCACTAGACCTCTCCTCTCGCTCTCTCTAACCCTTGATAACCCCCTCTCACACTCTCTCACCACTCTACTCCTCCCTAACCCTCTCTCTCTCCCTCTCCCTCACTCTCCCCCCTGCTCTCTCTCTCCATCTCTCTCTCATCCCTACTACACACTTCCCACTAGACCCCTCTTCTCTCTCTCGAACCCTTGATAACCCCCTCTCTCACTCTACCACCATGTTGATCCTCCCCAATCCTCTCTCTCTCCCCTATGCTCTCTCTCTCCATGCCTTGCCACCTTATACTCAGACTTCTCTCTAAATTTCATAATATCAATTAAACCCTTACCATTATCTCTATCTCTTTATCTCACCTAATTCCCTCCTCCTTCCTACCCCCACTCACCCCCAACTCTCTCTCTCTCTCTCTCTCTCTCTCTCTCTCTCTCTCTCTCTC